>RCUC01079114.1:0-10760 GCA_003697995.1 Taxidea taxus jeffersonii
TCACCACTTCCCAGGCCACTGGCACCAGTGCAGGGGGAGAAGCTAAGCTAAGGGGAAAATGAGGGCCTCCTTGCCACCCCTTCAGTCCCAAGCCCGTGGCAGGATGTGAGGTGTGTGTGCCCTTGTGCTAAGTGCTGACAGGTGGCTGTGACATAGGGGCCACAGGGCTACGGGCATCCATAGAATCCTAGTCTCTGGGACCTTCAAGGGTTGAGCCAGTGCCATGGGACATGAAGATGGGGATGTCAAGGAGGGACTTTCCCTCCAATATCTAGTCCCCCTTGCCCAGTAAATTTCTGAGAGGCTGCCCAGCCTTGGCTTGCATGCCTCTCCAGTGATGGGGGGCTCCCTACCGCAGGGTCTCCTAGTGGGGCCCCTTCCTGGTGTGTGCCCGGGGCCTCGGCGGTGACGGCAGCCCCCTTCCCTGCTTGCTTTCCCCTCAGTTCAAGTGCTGTGGCGGGGAAGACTACCGGGATTGGAGCAAAAACCAGTACCATGACTGCAACGCCCCGGGACCCCTGGCCTGCGGGGTTCCCTACACCTGCTGTGTCAGAAACACGGTACTCACCCCCACCCATCAGATGCCTCTCCCCCTTCAGGAAGGGGGGCAGGCAGGAGGCGGTGGTCGTTGCCAAGGCGTCCAGAATCTCCAGGGCCATGGGAAGGGGTACATCTGGGGGTGGGGGCGGGGAAGGTCATCTTTGCTAGCTGCTGTCATTACTAGCTCCTGAACACTGTTATAGGCTCTCTAGGTGCGGGAGCTCACTTAGCTCCTTCCACAGCACCGTGGGGTCGATCCTTTTGTTTTATCTACCGCACAGATGAAGAAGTTGGGACACCAAAGCTTTAGGTATTTGCCCGGCCCAGGGTTGGCAGGGCTGGAATGAGATGCAGGCTGCCATCATGGGAACTGTGCTCCAGATCCCTACGTGGAGGTGGGGAGATGGGTCCCACCAGGGGGGCCTCGTGGGGCGGTAGGCTCTGCAGCCCTTGCTGGGAGGCACCTGGAAAGGGGTATGGGATGTAATGCCAGCCACAACCCCTCCCCAGCAGGACCCCCCGCTCAGCGCTGTCACCTCCACAGCCACTTGGGAGCCTGGTCCTCTGTAGTCACCACTTACAAAGGATGGACTTTGTCAGTCCTCTGTGTTTGACTAACGTCTCTCGAAACCTCCTGGTTTCTGGACTGGAATGAGGTAGCGAGCTTCGCAATTACTCATGCCCTGAACAGTCATGGAAAATTTCTTTTTGAACATCTCTACCATTCTGTGCCCACTCCTGGATTCTGTAAACCAAGTAGCTGCCAGTGGGGGTGGGGAGACCTCCCGCATTAGTCAGGGAGCCAGGGCCAAGTGCACCAGCCCTAAAAAAGCCTGGGCCTGGAGGGAAGGTTTGTTTGGAAATTTTAGCTGCCATTTTAGGGTAGCTTTCTGGGAAGGGGGGAATGCTGGAGAAGGGCCCAGCGTTTTCAGAGGAACCCATGGGGGGTGATTCTGAACTTCATCACCTAGGGCAGTGACACCTGAGTGCCCAAGGCAAGCTGTCCAGGTCAAGCCCTATGTATGTTCATTCATTCAATGGATATTTGTTGAGGACCTACTATGTGCCATGTGATTCTAGGCTCTGGGGGTACAGAAAATACATGAAGGACCCTCTGCCTGCATGGAATTGATGTTCTAGTCAGGAAGACTGACGAAATCAAGCAATAAGGGACAGATAGGATGCTTGAAGGTGGTAAAGGCTAAGGAGAAAAAGCAGGGGCGTGGAAGACTGCAACTTCAGATACTGAGAATGTAAGTTCTCAGTAAAACCCTGAAGGAAGTAAAGGGAGAGGCCAGGTATATCTGGGGGATGGGCATTCCTGGCAAAGAGAACAGCAAGTACAAAGGCCCTGAGGTGGGAATTGCCATGGTGTGTTTGAGAAACAGCATAGCTCCAGCTGGAGCAGAAGAATAGCAGATTAAGTCAGGGAGGACCCAGGTGTCCTGAAGGCATGGTCAGGACTTTGATATTCCCTCAAGTGCCTGGGAGTCAAATGAAGGGCTTTGGTAGATGAGTGGCAGATCTGACTGAGGCCTTACCTCAGGGTTACTCTGACTGCTGTGAGGGGCAGAGGTAGACATGGGGAGTCTGGTTAGGAGCTGGCACGGTGGTCCCTGTCAGGTCAGACTGTCAGGGAAGCAGGCTCGGAAATTCTGGGTAGCAATCAGGGTTTGCAGGAGGAGTCAGCCAGCTGGGTATCCAGGAGAGCCAGTGATGTGTCTCCAGTCTCCGTCCCACAGCCTGAGAACCAAGAGGACTGATGGTGTATTTCCTGTCCAAAGGCTGGCAGGCTCAAGAGCCAGGAAGGGCCAGTGCTTCAGCTCAGGTCTGCAGTTAGTCAGGCAGGAAGAGCTCCCTGTTACTTGGGGGAGGGGCAGAAGAATCCCCTGTTACCTGGCCTTCAACTGATTGGTTGAAGCCCACCATTGTAGGGAGAGTGATCTGCCTTACTCAGTCTACTGATTTAATGTTAACCTCATTGAAAGACATCCTCACAGAAACACCCAGAATAATGTTTGACTAAGAATCTGGGCACCCTAAGGCCCAGCTAGGTTGACACCTAAAACAACAACCACATGTGACAATCACCACAAGGGACTGATAGCTAGGGCTCCTCCTAATTATGCTTTCACACTTTCAGGGATTCTGGGAAGCTCCTCCCAGCGTCTACCACACCAGAGGCTTAGTGGAGGTGGAAAAATTTGGCTCGATTCTTGCTTTGTTTTATATATAAGCCGACAGGATTTGCAGATGGATCAGATGTAGGAGGTGGGGGAAAGAGAGAAATCAAGGAGAACTCCCAGGTTTTGGCCCAAGCCACAAGAAGAGATGGGGCTGCCATTGCCTGAGAGGGGACAGCAGGGAGGCAGGTCTACAGCCTCTGTGATTTTCCAGCAGGGAGGTCAAAAAGGCACTTGGATATAGGGGGCTGGAGTTTGGGGGAGAAGTCCAGGCTGGGAGTATAAGCACGGATTCCCCCTGCAGAGAAGTGGACCGTGAAGCTGGCATCTGGATGGGACCATGAGGTGGGTTATCTCTGGTTCTCTCAAAATCCCACCATCATTTTGTCTAAATAGAAAAAAGGGTGTTTCCTGCCTTTATAGAATCTGTGTACAAACGTATTTACTGTCCACTATTTCAGTTAGTCACAGATCTGAATGAACACACAGGAAATGCATAGGAGAAAAAAAGGAAATTAAAAAAAATCAGAAGCTAGAGTCTTATGCTTGGTGGTTTAGAGCTTCCTGGAAGCCAGAGGGAAAAGGGAGATGTGCTCTGACCATTCAACAGAAGAAGGCAAACCAGTCCCTCCGGGAAAGTCACCCTTACCCCTAGCTCTCAGCTTTAAAGGGAATGTCTTCTACCTGGCTTCCTACAGAGGATTTGAAGCAATGGAGTTCACACAGGGTTGTGAAACTTGTTTACACCGACTGATGTCCCCGAGACTTGTCAGTGTGGAAGGCAGTTTGCCGCTCTATTAAACGGCTTCCTACAGCTTTCCTGTTGAGCTCTTGTGTCCAATTTGTAGAGCTCTCCACTCGCTCATTTTTGGTGACCCTTTGGGGGCCTGTCCCTTCAGGGCTCTCTCTTCCCCTTCCCATTCACTTCCCAGACCTCAGATAACCCAGCTCATCGGCCCTGGGCCAGAGCGAGAGGAAGCACGCACGGAGAGCCCTTGTGAACTTTGATGTGTCCGTCTTTGGGCTGCTCAGAAGTCCCCTTCTTGACCTTGACCCTGTGCCAGATGGACGAAGCTACAGAGCAGCCTCAGAGCAGAGCTACTGTCAGGGCCTGGGAAGCTTCAGCAGAGACTCTGGAGAATATCAGTTCTGGGCACATCCAGGCAGGCTTTACCTTTGGAAAGACAATGGATGCCTCTTACCACCCTCCTTGGAGGGGGCTCTCCTGGCAGGGGAGGTGATTTCAGAGGAGGGGTCTGGGCCTGAGGACAGGGACCCTGCCTCGAGGACTGGAAGCGCAGTGCCACGTGGTTACTCTTCTCTAACCATATCGTCTACATACTTAACTATGCTCATTGCATGTCTCCCTTTCTAGAATATAAGTTCTGTGAAGGCAAAGGCTTTCCTTGGTTCTTCTACATTCCCAGCACCTAAGAACAGTGATTGGTACATAACGGTGCCCAATTAATATTTGTCCAGTGAATGAATGGAAGAGCAGACATGTAGGGTAGAAAACACCATTCCCGTCATTCTGTCATGCGCCTGCTTCCCAGGCCGACCCTCTCCGTAGGGGTCGCATGTACAGCCTAGAGGAACCACAAAACCCTAACAGTGTTAAGTGGACTCCGGGTGGATTTGGGTCTGAGGGCACCTGGGCACAGTCTAGACGGAGGGAGGTTATTTTGCCCATAGACCAGGTCCCGGGAAAAGGGGAGAACAACAGTCCTTGGCAGTAAGCACGATGTAAGTGGCAGCTAATACCCATTTCTGTTTCAGACAGAAGTGGTCAACACCATGTGTGGCTACAGAACCATTGACAAAGAGGTAATGTCTTTGCAATCTCTTTCCTTGAGAAGGGTTGCTTTTCCTATCCCATCCCCAGAGGGATGCAAAGGGTCCCTGGGCGGGAGGAGGGGGGGCGGACTCTTGGCTTGGAGTCGGGGACTGCCAGGGTTTTCCACCTGTGCCCAGACACAGGACTCAGGAAGCCAAGAACTCTCCAGGCTGGGAGAGCCTGCCTGGCTGCGTTTGCTGAGCACCTACTATGGGCTTGCCCATGGGAGGTCACCAAGCCCTTGCCCATACCATTGCCCTACCCTGCATCCCCATGTGCCCAGTCCTGCCCAGCCCAGCCTGCCTTAGCCCAGCACCCCGCTGGGCTAAGAGTGACACTGGCATGGTGCTGAGAAGGGAGCTAAAAATCATGACTACTTGAGATGCCTATGAGTAGTGGTTCTCGAAGTGAGGTCCCCAAACCAGCAGTGACAGTAGTCCAGGGGACTTGTTAGGAACACGCATTTAGAAATGCAGGTGCTGGGACGCCTGGGTGGCTCAGTTGGTTAAGCAGCTGCCTTCGGCTCAGGTCATGATCCCAGTGTCCTGGGATTGAGTCCCACATCGGGCTCCTTGCTCGGCAGGGAGCCTGCTTCTCCCTCTGCCTCTGCCTGCCACTCTGTCTGCCTGTGCTCGCTCCTGCGCTCTCTAACAAATAAATAAATAAAATCTTTAAAAAAAAAAAAAAAGAAATGCAGGTGCTTCTGACCCCCATTTCTTTTGGAGAGCCGTGGACTAGCAGAGGTTCTCGAGCCAACAGACCCAAAGGCCAGATTTTATAATTTTAAAATTTAAAATTTTAATGATTTTAAAATTTAATTATAATTTTATAATGCCCTAGTTAATTATCTCGAAATGAAATTCACAGATAAACATTATCTGCCTCACACCTAATTTCAGAACAAGTGACAGATCTGAGATAAAAGGAGAAATAGAAAAATTTGCAATCAGATAGCATATTTCACATGGAAATATGCTCAGGCATTAGATACAGCGGAGGACACCACAAAGCAGGGAAGGGTTTGCCCCACAGGGGCGGCTGGCACACGGGAGGGGGAGCTGTGCTGGTAAGGCCAATACTACCAGCATTATTTTTGCCAAGGTTGGGGTCTTTAAAATGGCAGATATTCTTGATAAAATTCCAAACACAATACGATATAATAATTCTTGAATTTATGTTCTTTGGTAGTATTTCTGCAAAATTACATACAGTGTATATACGTGTGTGCTGTGTATCTGCACATGGCAAAACCATGCAGAAAGCACTTCGGTGTTTGAGTCCCTGGAGTTGTCCTTTCGGCTCAGGTAATTCTGGATGGGTTTTCAGCCATCTGGATGCCCCCGCCGAGTTCTGAGAGATAGGTGGGCAGGGCAGTTGTTTGTGGAGTACGATTGTCCTTAGCTCCGCATCCCCTAAGTCCCCAAACTCAACTGCCGTGCCAGCTACAAGTGCCACCACCATGTCCTCAGTGCTCTCTAGGGGACGCTGCCGCCACGGAGACCCAGTGGTCTAGAGCCATCCGCTCGTACTGCGTGTGAGAAACCAAGGCTCAGACAGGTTGAGGGACTTGCACGGATGAGGAGTGAGCCACGGGGCTGGGGCTGGGGCTCTGCCAGGCGAGCGGGTCAGCCAGGCTCCTCCTCCCCGAGCAGCGGCTCAGCGTGCAGGACGTCATCTACGTGCGGGGCTGCACCAACGCCGTGCTCATCTGGTTCATGGACAACTACACCATCATGGCCGGCCTCCTGCTGGGCATCCTGCTCCCCCAGGTGGGCTGCCCCCCCCCCGCCCCTACCCGTCCCCCCGGGAAGGGGGCTGGAAGTGGAATGGTGAGCAAGGTGTCGGTTCAGAGAGGGCGGCTTGGTGATTACAGAGGGCAGAAAAGGTACAAAGGGGCGGGGTGACGAAGGCTCTCCTACCATCAGTCTGGGCTGGAGGGCCAGAAGGAGAGCACCGATGACAAGAGTTTGCTTATAAAGCTCTTCCAAGTGCTTTGTAGGCACCGCCGTCTTCAATCCTGTGAGGTAGGTACTATCATCATGCCCATTTCACAGAGGAGGAAACAGGCTTGGCAAGGTTAAATGACTTGCCCAAGGTCCCCTTGATAATGAGTGGCTGAGCTGGGGTGGAGACAGGAGTCCCAGAATGGTGGGGCCTCTGCTGATGGGGCACAGGGAGGGTCTCTGGGATTTCCTGGGAGGGTAGAGAAGGGCCCGGGCTGGGGACTGCCAGAGCCACCCAGATCCCCAGCAGGCTCTCACCCGTCCTGCCCTTGCTCCTCAGTTCCTGGGGGTGCTGCTGACATTCCTGTACATCACCCGGGTGGAGGACATCATCATGGAGCACTCTGTTACCGACGGACTCCTGGGGCCAGGCGCCAAGCCCAGCGTGGAGGCAGCAGGCACGGGGTGCTGCATGTGCTATCCCAATTAGCGCCCCTGTCCGGACGGTGCTGAGACCGCACTGCTCGGGCCTCACCGTGGCGGCCTGCTGGGACTGAGGATATTCTCCCTACACTTGGCATTGATGGGAACCACGGCTGTGTTGGCTCTGGTGGCCTGTTCAGGCCTCCCACGGCCTCTGTCTCTCTGGGGAGTGGGGCCCCTCCCCAGCTCTGAGGTCCTGTGCCTACCCACCCTCCTTGGCATGGGGATGAAGGGCGCCCCTTCTCCAGGCCAGGCCGCTGGGGGAGGGGGTGCTCAGCTCAGGGCGCATTTCATTTCTGGCAATGCCAAGGCCTGTGGTGTTTATGCCCCTTTGAGGGTAATTTTATAGTAATGCATAAGCGAGGATGGAAGAGACCATATGTGCTGTGCTGTGTAGGGAAGGGGGTGTGTGTGGCCCCTCCAGGGCCCTGGAGTCCCTCAGCCACACCCCAGATGCCAAGTTGGGCCCATCTCATAGCCTCCCAGGGACCTTGAGCCCTCCCCAAGACTGCTGCTTTGCTGACCCTGTTTTCTACCTGATTTTTGTAACATTCATTTTATACACAGTTAACAGGAGTTTCTGACTAATCAAAGCTGGGTGGTTTGCCACACACCCCATTCTTGCCTCTCCAAGTCAGTTTATTAATCAAGCAATAAAGACATGATTTTTTATTATGGTGTTTCATTTGTGCTGTTTGGGTCAGGAGGGGGTGGGGAAGTCCTCCACTTGGGCCAGGAAGCCCCTCATTGGTGCAGAGATTGAAAGGGGCACCCTGGGATCAAGATCTAGGATAGCTTGGGACCCTGTGGCCCAGGGGGATGGGCAGCTGTCTGGAGGCTGCCTGCTCCAGGTTTGGAACGGTCTATCCCATTCTTGGTGTTGCTTTTGACAGAAATGGCTTTTCCCACTTGGGGAGGGGAGAGGAGGCCTGGAGCCTCCCCTGCCTGTCCTTCCTGCTAGGGATTCACCTGTGGGAAATCTCTGGAGGGGGCAAAGATGGCCACACCTATTACACCCTGGGAAACTGAGACAAAGCCACCAATGGTAAGAGGCTCCTCTTCTGGCTGATGGGAACTAGGAAAGTCAGGTGTGTGGGAAGGAGCTGTGCCCACAAACCCACCCACAGCTTTGGAACCTGAGAGGCTCATCCTCAGTACGCAGTGTTGGGGGTGGGGTGGTTCTTGGTTCTGGGTAATGGGAGGAAGAATGCACGATGCCCAACAAAGCTTGGTGCCCATCGCCCCCTGCTGGAGATGGCGGGACCTGCATGGGTCAGCCCACCCAAGCTTTCCTGCCCCAAGACTTGGGTCCCAGATTTCCCCGGAGGTTCTTAGTAGTCAGAACAATAGAAATAAAGAGCAGAAGCCCCCAGACCTGAAAAACTCTGTCTGAGGGTGTTAGGGAGCTGCCCATCACCCCCAGAAGCTAGGTGGTCGGATGCTTGGTTGGCGGTGTGTAGGGACCAGAGTTGTCTGGAGGGTGTGGGAGAGGACAGGAGAGGGGTTCGTCAAAGCACAGATGGGTGTAACAACAACAAACACATCCACGAGCGACCTCTGTGCTGGGAACGCGTGTAAACATCTCACCAGCTTCTTTGAGTCTCACGACCATGTGTGGTTATCACTCTCGTTATGTCCATTGTATTGATGGAGAGACTGAGGCATGTTAAGGGACTTGCCTGAAGCACCTGGATGGCTGGTGACAAAGCCATGATGGGAACCCAGGTGGACTCTCCTTGGCATTTGATCCCTCTGTTCTACTGCCTCTGTCACCCGGTGTGGACACAGGTGTGCCACTGGGTGTGCAAAGCCCCGATGGTTGCTAGTGCAGCTGTCTCTGTGCACAGGGTAGCCCCTGCAGCTGGTCCCCATTTTGACCTATGCACACAAGGCCAGGTTGCACTCTGTGTCTGGCTGGTGGCCTCTCGGCCGTCTGGTTCTGGCTAATTCTCTGGGGATTCTCTCTGGGCACAGAATGGGGAGGCAGCTGCTTTTGTGGTGGCAAGATGGCAGAGGCACTGAACAGCTTTGGGACTGCCCTGAGTGTGTTTTTCTGAAGTCATGGGACCCTGGAACCCGAACACCGCTGGTCACCTTGTCCTCCTTCTTTCCCCCACCTTGTGCAGACACCCCCCTACCCAACACTGCTGCTGACATGGGGCAGGGGTCATGGGTGGCTGGCCACAGATGGTTGAGCCCCATCCGACACTTCGCTCTTTTTCTTCCAAACCTTACCTCTCTAGAAAGTAAAACGGGACACACAGAGAGGACTTTTTCCATCCCGTGGTTGGGATGCTTCTATTGCACTTTCGGTGCTCACGGCCAACACCATCCTCCTGACCCCTCATCTCAAAAGAATGGAAGAATGACCTTCTAGACAAATCCTTTTCCCTCACCGCGGTGCCTATAGAAAATGGCCACATTGTTGCAGCCCACAACAGTCGTGGAACTGGAGGAGATGTGTAGGCTTTAATTTCGGACTTTTTTGCTGTTATATAATTATAAGAAAAGCAAAACAATCAACTGCATTCGGGAAGACTGGCTTTGAATAAAAATTCCAAGTACAATATTCCCCAGACTTATTTTCTTAACAGTATATTGAGGTGTACTCAACAGAAAATAAACCGCACGTGTTTAAAGCGACAAACACAGCATTAAGGAAACCATCACCACAATCAAGATAATGAACGTGGCAATCACACTAAAAACATTTCCTCATGCCCCCCGGGAATGCCTTCTTTACAGCCTTCCCCACCACGCCCCTGAGGCAATCTGCTTTCCATTTCTGTACATTATTCTGTATAACATTTTATATCAGTGGATTTATACAGTGTGGGGTTTCTTCTACACAACATCATTATTTTGAGGTTTGCTCACTTTGGAGCACATATCTGTGGTACATTGCTTTTATTGCTCAGCGATAGTCCATTGAATGGGCGTGCCACAGTTTATTTAACCATTCATCTACTGATGGGCATTTGTGTTGCTTTCAGGGTTTTGTTGTTGTTATTACACATAAAGCTACGAGGAACATTCAGGTACATGTCTTCTTATAGACATACCCTTTCATTTCTCTTGGGTAAATATCTGGGAGTAGACTAGCCGAATTGTTCAGCTTTACGAGAAACTGCCGAAGTATTTTCCCGAGTGGTAGCATGATTTTCTATCTCCACCAGATATGCTGGAGTCCCAGTTCCTCCATATCCCGGCCAGTTTTTGCTGTGAGTGTGTGGTGATACCTCCCGGTGGTTTTAGTTGGCATTTCCTCAATAATTGACCATGTTGAATCTTTTCATGGGTGTATTTGCCATCCACTCATTTCTTTGAAGTATCTGTTCAAATCTTTCTTTCCAAATTGTATTGTTAGTTTTCTTATTGAGGTTTGAGAATTCTTTCTCTAGTCTAGATACAAGTTCTTTAGCAGATAGATGATTTGCAAGTATTTTCTCCCCATCTATGTCTTATCTTTGCATTCTCTGAACAGTGTTTTTCAAAAAGCAGAAGTTTTCAACTCAAGGAAATCCAATTTATCATTTTTTTTCTTTTGTGCATTGTGTTTTTGGTATCACATCTAAGAAATCTTTTTTTTTTTTAAAGATTTTATTTATTTATTTGTTTGACAGACAGAGATCACAAGTAGGCAGAGAGGCAGGCAGAGAGAGAGAGAGGAGGAAGCAGGCTCCCTGCTGAGCAGAGAGCCCGATGTATGGCTCGATCCCAGGACCCTGGGATCATGACCTGAACCAAAGACAGAGGTTTTAACCCACTGAGCCACCC
>RCUC01079147.1:0-11540 GCA_003697995.1 Taxidea taxus jeffersonii
CATATAAGCAAAATACATGGTCTAGAAAAGGGGTCATCAAACTATGGCCTACAGGGCAAATCCTGTCTGCCACTTATTTTTGTAAATAAATTCTTACTGGAATAGCCATGTTCAATCATTTAACTATCATCTGTGGCTGCTTTTATGCTGAGGGGAGAAATTCAGTAGAAACTATATGGTCTACAAAGCCTAAATATTTACTGTCTGGGCCATTATGATAAACTTTGCTGACCTTCTGTCCAGAATTAGGACAACCCTTTTAACACTACAGAGAAAAGCTCTCATACCTAACCAATATGTCCTGAGAGATTAGTGGGTATTCACTTTGTTTTTTGTTTCTACTCTTTTCAACTATGGTTTTAGTGTCATCAACACTGAAAAACTGAGCAGTATGGAAAAATGAAAATGGGAGCAATTCAAAAAATGTTCTTTTTAAATATGCATTGCACACAGCTGTTGAACTAAAATTTGATTATTATTCTATTGGAACAAAGGCATTTTGGACAGCTAGATTAGTGCTTTAAAATATATGCAAAAAATGTCTCAAGTTGGAATCCAAAGAATAACTTCTGCTTTGTCAGCTTGTGTGTGTCGCATCAGCTGTTTGCATGTGGTTGGGCAAGTTGAATCAGTTGCTCAAATACTCTTGTCCTCAGGATTTTACAAAGGGAAGGGTAGAATAATGGTATTTGTCCTTTAGGATGGGTCACTTAACACAACTACTCTGCATCATGTTCATTCATCAGTGCAAATTTACTTATTGAGAGTGATATATAGGCCTGGCACTGTGCCAGGCAGTATAGTTAAGACATTTGATAAGACAGAATGATTGCTCATGATCCTTGACCTCATGGCACTTAAATTCTATTGGGGAATGCAGTTTCATTTAGTTTCTGCTTGGCTCTGACATGCCATTGATTAGTTTTTATTTAAATACACTAGCAACAGGGAGCACATTTCTTTGTTGAATAGATATAATTATCAGAGAATTTGTTATTATTATTGCAACTGTATTATTATTATTATTATTATTATTATTAATCCAAAGTAAAGTTCCTTGTAGTATCCTTCTTCTGACAGTGTACTCATAGCATCACAGATCTTCTCAGCTTACTTTTTCACATAACAGCTTCTCACATAGTGAAAAAGTTCTCATGGTCCATTGCTCATCTCCAAGTTAAGAAACCCATAATTCTTTTGACTGTAAGTTTCAGACTTTTAGTTGGGGGTGTACTATATGCTAACCCATGTTATTTCCATTCCAAATTATCCTATGTAAAAGTTGAGATTTGCAACAAAAGGCCTGTGATTAATCTCTGTGAAGCAGAGATTAATTTATTTTGCCCCTAAATTTGATAGGGGTAATACATAACAATTCCTTATTAGGGTGCTTTCTAATTCCAAGAAATTAATCTGATTATTCACATTAACTGTGAAAATTGGTACCAGTTAGTAGCTTGAAAAATTGAATTGGGAGATAGAAGAAGTTTTGGTTTTCAGAAATTTCAAATTAATGACATGTCAGATAACATATCTTTTTACTACTTTTAGGTTTAGCTTGAAAGTGTTTTGAGTTGCTTTGTAAATGACCTCTTATGACAAGCAAATGAATTCATTCTAGGTAATATTATCCCACAAGAAGAAAAGGCATGGGCTCTCAGTTCTCTAACTATATACAGAAGTCCTAATCTTTTCAGCCTTTGCATTATTTAAAATGATTTATTGATTTTTAAAATAGCACACATCTTTAGAGACTGTGCCACTGCATCTAGGAGCAGATCAAATGATTCCTTTATTCCCATACTACCCACCAGGAGTACTTCCTTTTCTGTTTAATTTTTGCCTAATAGGGCAGAATGGAATCACTGCTTTGAACCAGATTTCAAAAGCAGTTATGATGAAATGCTCTGTCCTTACAACATTGTTAATCTCATAGACTAATAATGTGAAGGAGATGCCAGAATGGCCACTCCATCATCCTGATCATTACCCTCAGCCCCAAAAGATCATTGAACTTATCTACACCTGCCTTCCCAAACAAGAGGAGTTTGGATAATGTTTCAGCTACCTAACTGATCATTCTGATCATTACCCTCCTCCCCAAAAGATCACTGAACTTATCTACATCTGCCCTCCCAAACAAGAGGAGGTTGGATAATGTTTCAGCTACCTAACAAACCAACACAGAATTTAATAGCTAAAAATAGCATTTATTTTCTCATGAATCAGCAATATGGGCAGGGCTCAGTGGAGACTGCCCATCTATGCCCCACTTGGATTCAGCTGGGTAGTTTAAAATCTGGGAGGTGAAAGCAACAAAAGCCTTGCTCACTCTTCTGTCTGGTGCCTCTACTAGGAAGAGGCAAGCAGCTGAGGATTGAAATGTGTGGGTCTTCTCTGTCACTATGTAGTCTCACCATGTGATTTCTCTAGCATGACAACTTCAGGGTGGCTGGACTTCTTATCTGCTGTCTCAGTGCTCCCAGGTACATGACCTAAGAGGGAGAGCAAGGAAGAATCTCTAATACCCTTCATAGCTTAACATCAGAAACCTTGAGTGAACCTAATCACTTCCATTGTACTTACAATCCCATCCAGATTCAAAGGGAGAGAACAGAGTATCTCTTAAAGAAATGTTGAGGTCACATTATAAGAAAAACATGTGGGATGGAAGATTTTTGTGTGGATTACTTTGGAAAATACAATGTGCTACAGACAAGGACAGAAGGCCTACCCCAACTCTTGCTGTTGAGAATGGTTTCCATTTGGGAAACTTATTTAAATAACAATGTAAAGTTGAGGGGAGTTCTCCATGTCACTTCCCACAATCATTTGCTGTCTCTGAATCTGTAGATTTGTGAGGTGATGGGAAAGTGTTCTCTTCTTTCAGTAGAAGAACTGGATAATGATAGAGTTCAGTGTGTTCATTTATTGTCTCACTGCCTGATAGCCAGGGTCTTGAAACCATTATTTTATGCATTTCATTTATTAGAGCATACTTAGTAGTTTCATGCAAGAGGGCAGATTTTGTTCTTGTTACTCCATTTTAGTCAGAGATAGAACTCTGGAGTTTGTTTTTGTGAAATTCATGTTTATGGAATGGTTTTGAGTGGTCCTGTCCTACTGCAGGTGAATCTATAGATGAAATAACCTGCTTTCCCCCTACCATCCTGAGCCCCTTTTCCTGCTGCCTGGAAGCTGTTTGTCCTGAGGGAATGTTTCCAGAAACTTGGGTTTCCCCATGGGGTCCATAATTTGCCCTGCCTGATGTTATGAGGCTGTAACTACAGCTCTTGAGAAGGAATTCTTAAACGTTGTCACTGTCCTTTCAGGCTACTATCTTCACATGCTGGCATTGTCATTATTAACTCTATCTGATTTACTGTCATAGAAGCACAAGTCTCAGACAAATCATCAAGTATCTACAAAGGCTAACATCTGATCATTTCCCACCTCCTTCACCCACACACATTTTTATGGAGAAAAATTGTTTCTGCAGTTTTGTGGCAAAGAAAGGCCCTCTTAAGACCATTGTAGTTGAGAAGGTGGTGAATATAGAGGTGCAGTTTTACCTCCCCTTCTGCTTCCTTTTTCATTCTATTTTGTACTTTATTCTAAGTGATTGAGACCAACATATGGTACAACCTCCACTCAGGTAATTACTGCTTGATGGAAATATTGAATGGGCTTCCATTCAGGGGGCAGAATTTGATTCTCAAAGCCCAAGTATTATCCATGGGAGTCTGTGGTGTTTCTTAACAGTGGTGGCCACCTGCTGTTCTCTCTCTTTCTATCTCTCTCAGGTCTCTTGGGCTACCCAGCCCAGACCTCAGCTCCATGGGAACCCAGTATGGTATATTGACTCCCTGGCTCTGCAATAGGGCTGCTTATCATTCAGTTATCTTTCAGTTGTGAAACATGGGATTCAAGCTGTGAAGATATAATCCAATCCTCTTTTTAGGAATGGGGAACTGGAGGTTTAGGAAGAAGGGATATGCCCAAGTCACAAAAAGGTTCTGACTAAACCAAAGACAGAATGTAGCTTACCTGCTCCTAGCCAACTTCAATACTGTAGTCACCAAGTCAAGCTCTATAGAAAATATCAGATGATTGGTATTATTTGCACCTGTCTTCACAAAGATTTCTTCAGGAAATCTTCATGAAGAAGCCCTTAATCTGATAAGACATTTGCAAATACCTTCTCCCATTCTGATGTTGTTTGTTTTTTTTTTTTAACTATTTCCTTTGCTGTGCAGAAGCGTTTATCTTGCTGAAGTCCCAAAAGTTCATTTTTGCCTTTCTTTCCCTTGTTTTTGGAGACATTTCTAGCTTGCTGAGGCCAAGATCATAGAGGTTGGTGCCTGTGTATTTTGATGGATTCCTATCTCACATTTAGGTCTTTCATCCATTTTGAGTCTATTTTTTGTGTGTGGTATAAGGAAATGGTCCAGTTTCATTCTTCTGCATGTCACTGTCCTGTTTTGTTCTATCTATTCTATCCACCTGCCTATATTCTCTTTTTAAAAAAAATTTTTTTTCTTTCAGTTTTGGTTATTTTCTGATTTGTTTAGTGTATATTTCTCTGGGGTTGTTTTTGCCACTTTAATATTTTGTTCTCTTGTTGATCTATTCTTCTCTGGACAGAATGACAAGATGGAAGATCTCACCTCCAAAAGGAGAACAAGGTGCAGTACTGACTGCCAGGGACCTAGTCAGCACAGACATAAGTACAATGTTAGAACTAGAGTTCAGAATAATAATTATAAAGATAGTAGCTGGGCTTAAAAAAAACATAAAGGACATAAGAGAATCTCTTTTTAGAGAAATAAAATAGCTAAAATCTAATCAAGTCAAAGTAAAAAGGCTATTAATGAGATGTAATAAAAAATGGAGGCTCCAACTGCTACGATAAATGAGGCAGAAGAGAGAATCAGTGATATGGAAGACAAAATGATGGAGGATAATGAAAATGAGGAAAAGAGAGAAAAACAACTACTGGATCACGAGGGGAGAATTTGAGAGAGAAATGATACCATCAAGTGAAACAGTATTAGAGTAATTGGGATCCCAAAAGAAGAGGAGAGAGAGAGGGTCAGAAGGCATATTGGAGTAAAGTATAGAACTTCCCTAATCTGGGGAAGGAAACAGGCATCCAAGTCCAGGAGGCACAGAGAACCACCCCGACAAAAATCAATAAAAATAGGTCAATGCCCTGATATATAATAGTAAAACTTACAAATCTCAGAGACAAAGAGAAAATACTGATAGCAGCTTGGGTCAAAGGTCAGCAACCTATGAAGGTAGAAAGATTACACTGGCAGCAGATCTATTCACAGAGACCAGGCAAGCCAGAAAAAACTATATGATTTTATTTTATTAATTTTTTATATTATTTAAATTTTATTTAGTGAACATATAATCCAGTATTTGTTCTTGGACTAGAATTCAGTGATTCATCATGTACATACAATACCCAGTGCTCATCCCAAGTGCCCTCTTTAAAGACCATCACCCATATAGCCCATTCCCCACCCACCTCCCTTCATCAACCCTCAGTTTTTTCCTCTACTGTTAAGTGTCTCTTATGGTTTGTTTCCCGCTCTCATTTTCCCCCCTTCATCTGTTTTCTTTCTTAAATTCCACATCAGTGAAATCATATGATATTTGTCTTTCACTGGCTGATGAATTTCACTTAGCCTAATATTTTCTAGCTCCATCCATGCTGTTGGAAATGGATCAGTAATATTCCATTGTACATGTATACATGTATTCTTATCCATTCATCAGTCGATGGACATTTGTGCTCTCTCCGTAGTTTGGCTATTGTTGACAGTACTTCTATATACATAACGGTGCATGTAACCATTCAAATCTGTATTTTTGTATCCTTTGGTTAAATACCTAGCAGTGCAATTGCTGGATTATAGGATAGTTCAATTTTTAACTTTCTGAGGAACCTCCATACTATTCTCTAGAGTGGCTACACCAGTTTGCATTTCCACCAATAATGTAAGAGGGTTCTACTTTTTCCATATCCTCAACAATACCTTTTGTTTCCTGTGTTATTAATTTTAACCATTCTGACATGAGTGAGGTGGTAGCTTATTGTGGTTTTGATTTGTATTTCTCTAATGATGAGTGATGTTGAACATCTTTTCATGTGTCTGTTAGCCATCTGGATGTCTTCTTTGGAAAAATGTCAATTCATGTCATCTGCCTATTTCTTAACTGGATTATTTGTTTTTTAGGTGTTGAGTTTGATTAGTTCTTTACAGATTTTGAATACTATTCCTTTATCTGATATGTCATTTGCAGAGTCCATTCTGTGGGTTGCTTTTAGTTTTGTTGATTTTTTTCCTTCACTGTGAAGAATCTTTTTATCTTGATGAAGTCCCAAAAGTTCCTTTTGCTTTTGTTTCCCTTGCCTATGGTGATTTGTCTATTAAGAAGTTGCTATGGCTGAGGACAAAGACGTTTCTGCTTGTGTTCTACTCTAGGATTTTGATGGTTCCCTGTCTCACATTTAGGTCTTTCATTCATTTTGAATATATTTTTGTGTATAGTGTAAGAAAGTGGTCCAGTTTCATTCTTTTGCATGTTACTGTCCAACCCTATTTGCTGAAGATGCCATCTTTTTTTCCATGGGATATTCTTTCCTGCTTTGTCAAAGATTAGTTGACCATATAGTTGTGGGTTCATTTCTGGGTTCTCTATCCTGTTCCATTGATCTATGTATCTGTTTTTTTCTGCCAGTACCATACTGTCTTGATGCCTACAGCTTTATAATATAGCTTGAAGTCTGGAATTGTGATGCCTCCAGGTTTCTTTCTCTTCTTCAGGATTGCTTTGGCTATTTGTGGTGTTTTGTGCAGGTTCCATACAAATATTAGAATTGTTTGTTCTAGCTCAGTAAAAAAGGCTGGTGGTATTTTGACAGGAATTGCATTAAATGCATAGATTGTTTTGGACAATATAGACATTTTAAAAATGTTTGTTCTTCTAATCATGAGCATGGAATGTTTTTCCATTTCTTTGTGTTCTCTTGAATTTCTTTTATAAATGTTCTATAGTTTTCAGAGTGCAGAGCTTTTACCTCTTTAGTTAGGTTAAAAAATGATTTTGGTGCAATTGCAATAGGATTGATTCCTTGATTTCTTTTTCTGCTGCTTCATTATTTGTGTATAGAATTGTAACAGATTTCTGCACATTTATTTTATGCCCAGGAAATTTGCTGAATTCATCTATTAGTTCTGGCAATCTTTTGGTGAAGTCGTTCAGGTTTTCTACTTAGAGCATCATGCCATCTCTAAAGAGTAAAAGTTTGACTTCTTCCTTGCCAATTTGGAGGCCTTTTATTTCTTTTTGTTGTCTGATTGCTGTGGCTACGACATCTACTTCCATGTTAAATAACAGTGGTGAGAGTGGACATTTCTGTCATATTCCTGACCATAGAGGAAACACTCTCTCCACATTGAGGATGATATTAGCTGAGGGTTTTTCATATTTGGCCTTTATTATGTTGAGATATGTTCCCTCTAAACCTACTTTGTTGAGGATTTATATCATGAATGGATTTCTATACATCAGTAGTGAAGCAGTAGAAATTAGAAATTAGGTTATTGATCTGATTTGCAATCGTACTAAAACAATAAAATACCTAGGCATAAACCTAACTAAAAAAGGTAAATATCTATACTCTGAAAACTCTAGAACACTTAAAAAAGAAATTGATGAGGATGCAAAGAAATGGAAAAACTTTCCATGCTCATGGATTAGAAGAACAAACATTGTTAAAATGTCTATACTACCCAAAGCAATCTGTGCATTTAAAGCAAACCCTATCAAATACCACCAGCATTTCTTTTTTTTAATTACTTATAAAACATTTCTTTTTTATTACTCATTTTTATTAACATATAATGTATTATTTGCCCCAGAGGTACAGGTCTCTGAATCATCAGGCTTACACACTTCAAAGCACTCACCATAGCATATACCCTCCCCAAAGTCCAGAACCCAACCACCTTCTCCATACTCCCCTCCCCCCAGCAACCTTCAGGTTGTTTTGTGAGATTAAGAGTCTCTAATGGTTTGTCTCTCTCCTGATGCCATTTTGTTTAATTTTTTCCTTCCCTACTCCCCAAATCCCCTACTCTGCCTCTCAACTTCCTCATATCACGGAGATCATATGACACTTTTCTTTCTCTGATTGACTTATTTTGCTTAGCATAATGCCCTCTAGTTCCATCCAAGTCATTACAAATGACAAGATTTCATTTCTTTTGATGGCTGCATAGTATTCCATTGTATATATATACCACCTCTTCTTTATCCATTCATTTGTTGAGGGACATCTAGGTTCTTTCCATAGTTTGGCTATTGTGGACATTGATGCTATAAACATTCGGGTGCACATGCCCCTTTGGATCACTATACTTATATCTTTAGGGTAAATACCCAGTACTGTGATTGCTGGGTTGTAGGGTAGCTCTATTTTCAACGTTTTGAGGAACCTCCATGCTGTTTTCCAGAGTGGCTGCACCAGCTTGCATTCCCACCAACAGTGTAGGAGGGTTACCCTTTCTCTGCATCCTCTCCAAAATATGTCATTTCAGGATTTGTTAATTTTAGCCATTCTGACTGGTGTGAGGTGGTATCTCATTGTGGTTTTGATTTGTATTTCCCTGATGCCGAGTGATGTGGAATACATTTTCATGTGTCAGTTGGCCATCTGAATGTCTTCTTTTCAGAAATGTCTGTTCATGTCCTCTGCCCATTTCTTGATTGGATTGTTTGTTCTTTGGGTGTTGAGTTTGATACATTCTTTATAGATTTTGGATACTAGCCCTTTATCAAATATGTCATTTGCAAATATCTTCTCCCATTCTGTCATTTGTCTTTTGGTTTTGTTGACTATTTCCTTTGCTGTGCAAAAGCTTTTGATCTTGAGGAAGTCCCAATAGTTCATTTCTGCCCTTGCTTCCCTTTCCTTTGGCGCTGTTTCTAGGAAGAATTTGCTGCAGCTGAGGTTGCGGCCTGTGTTCTGCTCAAGGATTTTGATGGATTCCTGTCTCACATTGAGGTCTTTCACCCATTTTGAGTCTATTTTTATATGTGTCATAAGGAAATGGTCCAGTTTTATTCTTCTGCATGTGGATGTCCACTTTTCCCAACACCATTTGTTGAAGACTTTTTTCCTTTGGACATTCTTTCCTGCTTTATCAAAGATTAGTTGACCATGGAGTTGAGGGACTATTTCTGGGCTCTCTATTCTGTTCCATTGATCTATGTGTCTGTTTTTTTGCCAGCACCATACTGTCTTAAAGATTATAGTTTTGTAATAAAGCTTAAAGTCTGGAATTGTGATGCCACCAACTTTGGCTTTCTTTTTCATTCTCTGGCTATTCAAGGCATTTTCTGGTTCCATATGAATTTTAGGATTATTTGTTCCATTTCTTTGAAAAAAGTTGATAGTATTTTCCTAGGGATTGCATTAAACTTGTAGATTGCTTTAGGTAGCATAGACATTTTCACAATATTTTTTCTTCCAATGCATGAACATGGAACATTTTTCCATTTCTTTGTGTCTTCCTCCATTTCTTTCATGAATACTTTATAGTTTTCTGAGTACAGATTCTTTGCCTCATTGGTTAGGTTTATGGGTATCTTATGGTTTGGGGTGCAATTATAAAATGGGATCAACTCCTTAATTTCTCTTTCTTCTGTCGTTATTAGTATATAGAAATGCAGCTTATTTCTGTGCATTGATTTTATATCCTGACACTTTACTGAATTCCTATGAGTTCTAGCAGTTTTGGAGTGGAGTCTTTTGGGTTTTCCACATAAACTATCATATAATCTGCAAAGAGTGAGAGTTTGACTTCTTCTTTGCTGATGGGGATGTCTTTTATTTCTCTTTGTTGTCTGATTGCTGAGGCTAGGACTTCTAGTACTATGTTGAATAGCAGTGGTGAAAGTGGACATCCCTGTCATCTTCCTGTCCCTAGGGGAAAAGCTCTCAGTTTTTCCCCATTGAGAATGATATTTACTGTGGGTTTTTCATAGATGGCTTTGATGATATTGAGATATAAATTCTCTATCTCTACACTGTGAAGAGTTTTGGTCAAGAAAGGATGCTGTACTTTGTCAAATGCTTTTTCAGCATCTATTGATGGTATCATATGGTTCTTCTTCTTTCTTTGGTTAATATGTTTTATCACATAGATTGATTTGTGGATGTTGAATCAACCTTGCATCCCAGGAATAAATCCCACTTGGTTGTAGTAATTAATGCTTTTAATGTACTGTTGGATCCTATTGGCTAGTATTTTGGTGAGAATTTTTGCAATCGTGCTCATCAAGGATATTGGTCTGTAATTCTTCTTCTTTTTTTTAAAGGTTTTATTTATTTATTTGACAGACAGAGATCACAAGTAGGCAGAGAAGCAGGCAGAGAGAGGAGGGAGCAGGCTCAATGCCGAGCAGAGAGCCCGATGCGGGGCTCGATCCCAGGACCCTGGGATCCTGACCTGAGCCGAAGGCAGAGGCTTTAACCCACTGAGCCACCCAGGCGCCCCTGTAATTCTTCTTTTTGATGGGAGTCTTTGTCTGGTTTTAGGATCAGGTTAATGCTGGCCTCATAAAATGTGTTTGGAAGTTTTCCTTCCATTTCTATTTTTTGGAACATTTTCAGGAGTATAGGTATTAATTCTTCTTTAAATGTTTGGTAGAATTCTCCTGGGAAGCCATCTGGCCCTGGGCTCTTATTTGTTGGGAGATGTTTGATGACTGCATCAATCTCCTTACTGGTTATGGGTCTGTTCAGGATTTCTATTTCTTCCTGGTTCAGTTGTGGTAGTTTATAGGTCTCTAGGAATGCATCCATTTCTTCCAGATTGTCAAATTTGCTGGCGTATAGTTGCTCATAATATGATCTTATAATTGTTTGTATTTCTTTGTTGTTTGTTGTGATCTCTCCCTTTCATTCATGATTTTATTAATTTGGGTCCTTTCTCTTTTCTTTTTGATAAGTCTGGCCAGGGGTTTATCAATTTTATTAATTGTTTCAATGAACCAGCTCCTAGGTTCATTGATTTGTTCTACTGTTCTTTTGGTTCCTATTTCATTGATTTCAGCTCTGATCTTTATTATTTCCCTTCTCCTGCTTGGTTTAGGCTTTCTTTGCTGTTCTTTCTCCAGCTCCTTTAGGTGAAGGTTTAGTTTGTGTACTTGAGACCATTCTTGTTTCTTGAGAAAGGTTTGTATTGCCATATACTTTCCTCTCAGGACCACCTTTGCTGTGTCCCACATATTTTGAACAATTATGTCTTTATAATCATTTCTTTCTGTGAATTTCTTCCATTATTCTTTAGTTTCCTGGTTGACCCATTCACTCATTAGTAGGATGCTCTTTAGCCTCCATGTATTTGAATTCTTTGCAACTTTCCTCTTGTGATTGATTTCTAGCTTAAGAGCATTGTGGTCTGATAATATGCAGGGAATGATCCCAATCTTTTGGTACCGGTTGACCCCTGATTTGT
>RCUC01079161.1:0-24401 GCA_003697995.1 Taxidea taxus jeffersonii
GGCAGAGCACAGCCTCACTGGCCCTGTCAGTTCCTCTCAAAACTCACCTCCCCTGAGAGCCTCACTCATCATGCAAATGTGAGTTATTGCATGCGACATCCACCAATGGAGTCCTGCCCAGTGATTCCTTGTGAGACCTTGACATGAAATGCATGGGTTTCCCACTGTCTAGCCCAGTGTTGGCCCAGATGGAGGCCCAAGAAAGAAGATCCGGATGCTATGTATATGAGGCTCAGGGCCAGAGAGTAAATACATCCCTCTATTTTAGCCAAAAGGGCCCCAGTAGTAAGCACAGAGGAAAGAATGAGGCACTTGAGGCTGGATGGTAGAGAAAGCCATTTATAGCTTGGACCCTAAGTAGACAATCTTCCCCATATCATGAAGACTGTAGAAACCTCTGTCTTATTGTACTATGTGGGAAAGATCCTCAGAGTGGCTGAGGGAGCTCAGAGAGAGGCCAAGAGGCAACGGAGCAGGAAACACAGACTAGCTTCACACAGTTAGTAGGCAGATAGTGTTCTACAAAATCATCTCCAGAGTAGTTTCTGAAAATCCCCATCTTTATTTATTTATTTTTTTAAAATAGGCTCCATGATCTGAGCTGAGATCAAGAGTTGTTTGCTTAACAGACTGAGCCATCCAGGTGCCCCACTGAAAACTCTATCTTAAAATCTACACTGTGAGCAGTTTTTTTTTTTTTAAATTTCTTTATTTAACAGAGAGAGAGATCACAAGTAGGCAGAGAGGCAGGCAGAGAGAGAGGGGGAAGCAGGCTCCCTGCTGAGCAGAGAGCCCAATGTGGGGCTGGATCCTAGGACCCTGAGATCATGACCTGAGCCGAAGGCAGAGGCTTAACCCACTGAGCCACCCAGGCGCCGCAACACTGTGAGCAGTTGTAAACAGAGATGGAAAATTGGTGACATAAGGAAACAGACTTCTAAGAGTGGACAGTAGGACACTGTTCCTGACACAGGGCTCCTAAACCTAGTAATTTCCTAAGTGATAAGAACACTAAGAGCATCTTTTGTCCTAATCTTTGACCCCGGTTCCTGACACAAATTCCCTGGAATTTCCTGGGTGATAGGAATGTCTTTTGTTCTAATGAAGCAACTCTAAATGGGGTTCTGGGTGGCTTCTGGATGGGGGCTGGTCACTAGAAGGACCAAGCCAAGATTAGAAGCTTGGAACTTTCAGCCCCACGCACCATCCTTCGGGAAGAGGAGTGGGCTGGAGATCAAGTTAATGATAGATCATGCCTACGTGATGCCTCCACAAAAACACCACAAGTATGGGAGGTGGGAGAGTTTCCAGGTTGGTGAACGTGTTTATGGGCTTGGAGGATGTTACACCCCAACTCCAAGGGGATAGGTCCTACCTTATATATCCCTTCATCTGGCTATTCATTTGTATCCTTTGAAATATCCTTTGTAATAAATTGGCAGTAATAAGTAAACTGTTTTCCTGTGTTCTGTAAGCCATTCTATCAAATTATTGAACCTGAGGACAGGGTCATGAGGACTTCCAATTTGTAGCCAAGTCAGACAGAAGTTGGGGAAACTTGAAACCTACCACTTGCAACTGGTGTCTGAAGTGGGGGGCAGTCCAATGGGACTGAACCCTGGAAGTATAGGGTCTGAGCTAACTCATTTACTATAGGAATTCAGTGAATCTGACACCCAGCTGGTGTCAGAGAATTGGGTGATGTGGGAAAACCCCACAAATAGGGAGACAGAACTATTGTGTATGAGAGGAAATGAAAATATGTGTTTTTCCTAGACAGACACATAGAAATAGGTCAATGGTACTTTGACTACAGAAGGAAAAAAAAAAAGCTAAAGGATACTGGAACTGTAGTAGAATGAAGACAACCTCCTAAAGCAGTTTCAGTGGATACAAATTGGAAATTGGCACAAGAAAGTCACCCTGAATTATAGTTTGCTTGCACATTTATATTAATGTTTATATTAACAATAAGCTGTGGATTGCGGGTATTCCTTGGCGTGCATTCAGTCCTGATTAACTCTTTTGTTGCTTCAAATCAAGTCTGATTTAAAGTTCCCTCTAGGGGCGGAGCCTGGTGGCTTAGTTGGCTAAGCATCTACCTTCTACTCAGGTCATGGACTCCTGGTCCTGAGATCCAACCTCACATTGGCCTCCCTGGACTGGGGAACTTGTTTCTCCCTCTCGCTCTGCCTCTCCCCCCTGCTTGTTCTCTCTCTCAAATAAATAAATAAAATCTTAAAAATATATAAATTAAAGTTCCTTCTATATATTGGATCTCAGTAACTCTCTGGATCAGATGGCTCCCTTTAGCCACAAAAGCCAAGAAGTTAGTTTCACGAGTTGGGAGGTGAACCCAATTCCTTTTGTATTCCATGTTAGCTGTGTTTTTTCCTTTCCAGCTGGACCACATGAGGTGCATGGTTAGAAGGACTGGTAGCCTTAGACATGTGTCTGCAGATGTTGGGACAAGTTCATGAGCATGCCAGGCATCATAGAGGTCTGGAACCCTCCAAAAGTGGAGCACTATATTCAAGTATGAAAACCATTGAGAGCTGAGCTGTTGGTGAGAAAGCTGGAAATTAAAGCCTTGTTCTTCCAGTTACTGAGCCGGTGACCCAAGGACAAAAGCTTGGAGTAGATTAAGCTGTCAGAGCCACAGTTATAACATCACCCTTCCTAACTTCCTTAAGGAACGGGTGAGCCTGCATGGGAAAACTGGAAAGCCCTATCTCAATGTACCCCAGTGCTAAATAAACACGTGGGTATATTAGTATCTTGTCTAGGTTTAGCCAGGGCCCCTGAATTGCATTTGTTACATAGTTTCCAAGGGCAAAGACCCATTCTGTACTACATGACGCAAATGCTGATTCTTTAACTGTTCGCCCCCAAGGACAGGTGCTGTAAGTAAACTTCCTAAAACAAACTTCAAGTCGGCCATCCCTATGAAACATTCTTATTTGGGCAAACAGAGAGAGGCTTACAGAGGTTTACAAAGGATTTCACCATGCAGGCAGTGCCAGCATGCAGAAAGATCAGTTATCTTTATAAACTTCTGTAAGCATTAGATTCTCCCAAAGGGATAGTCCCCTTACACCATCAGGGAACTGGCTGCCCTCTGTCCAGTACAGGCTCCATTTTTTGTAGAGTTATGCCACAGTTAGGACATCCAAAGGTGAACAGTTTCTCAGATTCTGATTCACACTAATCAAATTCACAAGAGGTAGGTGTATAAAATAGAATATCAACAACTATCCATTGATTAGTTAAAATAAAATATCAATTAATTGATGGAATATCAGTAGGTCAGATACTCATGCTTGCTGGTTGGCAGGTTCATTCCCTGAAGACAAAACTTTGAAGAAATTTAAAACACTAAGCCTCCCTGCAGAGCCCAGAATCGGAACAAAGGAGGGTAGGGAAGTACCTAGTGCCACCAAGCTCTCAGCCTGGGACATCCATTTCCAGCTCAGGATGACCCCATCACATGCATGAGTGGGGACCCAATCCCTCCCTTTCCCCTCCTGCCCTATGAGGTGGCTAAACAAGTATAGTAGGTCAGGGCCAAAAGGTTTTAAAAAAGAAAATAGAAGATTAAAATGCCAGAACAAATTGTATCTGGCAAAAGCAAGATTTGTTTAATGAAATTTTTGTATTGGTTAGATACATAAACAAGGAAGGAAGGAAGCAAAGAAGGAAGGAAGGGAAGGAAAAAAGAAAGAATTGGATCCTATGTGGAAAAAAAATGTGTTTCCTTTTTTTTTTAATGTTATTTATTTATTTTGACAGACAGAGATCACAAATAGGCAGAGGCAGGCAGATAGAAAGAAAGAAGCAGGCTCCCTGCTGAGCAGAGAGCCCCTAAGCAGGGCTGGATCCCAGGACCCTGAGACCATGACCAGAGCTGAAGGCAGAGGCTTTAACCCAGGCGCCCCGAAAAATGTGTTTCTTATAGTAATTACTTTCCCCAAAATGTATGAATGTCACTCCTATTGAGACCCTGACATGTTTTATGTACTTAATAAATATTTGTTAGGTGCCTTCTCTGTACCAACAATTCCTCTCATAGAGATTACAGTAGGGGAAAGGATTCTGGGAGAGATTAGAAAAAAGGAAGAAATGAAGAAACAGGTGAGATAAGACAGGCACTAAATAAATAAAATACCCATTGGGTCTCCCGTTTTTCTAGTCCCAGTATCTGGTGACAGCCACTCTTGTTCCAAGTACCACTGTCGGGCTCATCCAGTTCCACTGTCCTGGCGTTATGCCTGCCCGCTGGCTCACAGGAGTGTCCTTGCTTAGATCCTTTGCAAAGCCACCGCCTGTCCAGTGTTCCTCTTCTACCTCTCCACCTCCTTGTGGTGCATATTATCCACCTACATTCTTGAAATAGCCCTGTGATTTTTTTTTTTTATTCTCCAAAAAGTTATCTAAAGATGATCAGGCAAAATACCACCTAAATGTATATTTCAAGGGCCTGAAGGAAGAAAACTAGCAGAATGTGACATAGCTGGAAGAATCCTGGAGCCCATCTTCTCAATTCCCTTCTTTTCTTCTTCTTCTTCTTCTTCTTTTTTTTTTTTTTTTCCTTTTTAAGATTTTATTTACTGACAGAGAGAGACACAGCAAGAGAGGGAACACAAGTAGGAGAGAGGGAGAAGGAGAAGCAAGCTTCCCACCAAGCAGGGAGCCTGATGTGGGGCTCGATCCCAGGACCCTGTGATCATGACCTGAGCCGAAGGCAGATGCTCAATGACTGAGCCACCCAGGCACCCCACAATTCCCTTATTTTCTGTTGGAGAAACTGAGATCTAAGAAAGCCCAACTTGTTCATGGTCAAAGTCATTTGGTAACAGATCTAGCTCTAAAAACCTGGGTGTTAGACCCCCTGTCCAGTGCTCCATCACCCTGTCATACAACCTGTTTGTTATCAACTGAGTGATGTCCCCCTCTAAATTCATATGTCAAAGCCCTAACACCTGATGTGATAGTATTTGGATGTGGGACCTTTGGAAGTTCATAGGGTAGAAGAAGTCATGGAGAGTGAGACTCCCATGGTGGGATTATTGGCCTTATAAAACGAGAATGAGATTTCCCCACCTTCACCCAAACATGCATGCACAATAGAAAGGTCATGTGAGGACACAGCAAAAAGAAGTCCGTCTACAAGACAGGAAGAGTGTTTTTATCAGAAACTAAGTAAGCCAGCACCTTATTCTTGGCCTTCTATCCTCCGGAATTATGAGAAATAAATTTGTTAAGACTCCCAGTCCATGGTATTTTTGTTATGGCAGCCCAAGCAGACTCAGACACTGAACAAAACAACCTCACACCAAAGAGAACACAGAGACTGCTCCTTTCTCAGGTTGCTGGATGCAGCCTTGTCTTGTTATTCTGTGGTTCTATAACAGAGCAGCTGTGGCGCAAACCAATTAAAACATTTTTATGATGAAAGAGTGAAGGAATTCTATTATTCACTGGGGTAAAAAAAAAAATTTAAGATTTATTTATGTATTTGTCAGAGAGAGCACAAGCAGGGGGAACAGCAGGCAGAAGGAGAAGCAGGCTCTCCGCTGAGCAGGGAGCCCAATATGGGACTCAATTCCAGGACCTTGGGATCATGATCTGAGCTGAAGGCAACGCTTAACCGACTGAGCCACCCAGGCGTCCCTGGGGTAAAATTTTTGAAACATTTTGTGCATAGTTTTAATAAAATCTCCAATCTAGTAACTGATTTCATTCATTCGTTCATTCATTCATTCATTCAACCAATAGATACTGAGCGCTGCTATGAACCAGGCTGTGTTCTAAGTGATATATCAGTGATTATTTGAGAGTAAGTCCCTGCCCTCACAGAGCTTCATAAAGAGGCGGGGGAATGGGTGATAGACAAAAAGACGCCCCTCTTGAAGGAAGAGCTTGCTGCCCGGCTGTGGGGAGTGGCCAGAAGCGGACTCCAGCTGTTGGCTATTTCAGGGTCAGTTCAGCTTCAGACTGTTGTCTTGTCTACGGTCACCCCCTTCCCAGGGCAGCCCATAACCAATGGCTGAGCAAGGCAGTGGTATAAAGGCCTGGTCATTTCAGCCCAATATAGGACCATTCTTTTTTTTTTTTTTTTTTTAATGTATTTATTTTAGGGGTCGGGAATGGACAGAGGAGGAGAGAGAGGGACAAGCAGACTTCGTGTTGATCCCATGACCCTGAGATTATGACCTGAGCCAAAATCAAGGTTTGAACATTCAGATGACAATATTTTCTCTAGAATTTCCCACCAAATTGGCCAATAATTTTTTGTGCCTGCATCACAATTTGACTTCACTGTTTGCCCTCCTGGTTCTCCTAGATCTTCCTTTCATAACTGCTGATCTCTAGTAAACATCTTGCATCCCAAACTCTGGCTCAGTGTCTGCCTCTATACACTACACCAGGGACTATTGCATGTAAGTGTGACTTTTATGTAATTGTCAGCAAAGGCTTTTTTTTTAAATAAGGTAATATTTAAGCATCTCAGTAAAGACCTGAGAATGTCAGGGAGCAAAACCTGCAGAGATCTGAGGGAAGAGCGTCTTAGCATCCTAGACAGAGGGAACAGCTAGTGCAAAGACCCTGAGGCAGGAGGGCATTTGGCAATTCGAGGAACAGCAAATGAGCCAGGGAGTTAGAGCAGATGAAGGGAAGCAGGAAACAAGATGCAAAAGTCGTTAGGAGTGAGGATGAGGGGTCATTGAGTCCCATCATGTAGGGAAGTTTCACCTACAAGGAGCTGGATTAGTTGCTGTGGAGAAGTTATAAGAGATCTACAGAGGGAAAGAACATAGAGTAGACGGATAAGACAAAAAGAACAAATCAAAACACATCGCCTCATATTTTGTTGAATCTGTCCCCCAGTCCTGAGCATTTAACAAAGGGCATTCCTATTGAAACAAAAAGAAAAATAAAAGATCAATTGTTGGAGTCGTCAATAAACACTGTTTTTTAGTTCAGAGTGTAGCCTGTCAAGAAGATTTCTAGACATTGTGTTAAAAGCACGTTTAGATGGTAGAGGGAGGCAATCTGACAGATTTCTCTCAAGTCACCCAGCTTGAGCTTGCAGGGTTTTGGGAAAAGGACAGCTAAAAGACAACTTAGAGGCACGAATAAAGATCTGGGCAGTCGGGAGCTGGGTTTTGGTGATGCCACATCAAGAAGGTGGGAAAGAAATTGGAAACATTAATTTGGAGGGCTATAACCTGACAGTGAAAGAAACTAGAAGAACTGAGATTTGGGGAAAGGACTGACAAAGTGTGCAAGATGGCAAGATTGAGTCCAGTTCACAGGTAGTCAATAAACCTCCAAAATAGTGAAAAGGACTGGAATCTGATAACTTGCAAGAGTGGTTAAAACCTAAAATTCACCTCTAGAGTCACCCATACTTTTGATCAAATATAATTAAGAGAGATTATTTTTGCAAAATAAGTCTAATCTCATCAAATTTGGCCTAATTATCTCTGTAAGTGCAGCAACAATGGTAGTTGACCCCACAAGCGTTTTGTTTTGTTTTGTTTTGTTGTTTGTTTTAGTTTGCTTTGCTAGAACTTTTCATAAAGAATCTCAGATTAGGGGGCACCTGGGTGGCTCAGTGGGTTAAAGCCTCTGCCTTCGGCCAGGGTCATGATCTCAGGGTCCTGGGATTGAGCCTTGCATCGGGCTCTCTGCTCAGTAGGGAGCCTGCTTTCCCCTCTCTCTCTGCCTGCCTCTCTGCCTACTTGTGATCTCTGTCAAATAAATAAACAAAATCTTAAAAAAAAAAAAAAAAAGGAATCTCGGACTGGACTTTCCAAGCCTCTCAAGGGTAGGAAATCAAACCAAAAACTCACTACCGGACTCTACTTGCAGTACCTATAGATTTGGGTGAAATCCTCTCTCCTTGAGGTCCCCCAAATATCCTGTTTCCTGAGCCTACCAAGTAGTGACCCTAAGTGACCCTCCTTACCCACCTGTAAGATTGGGAACTCAATAAGCTAGGTTGGTTTTTCCAAGAGTAATTTGTAAGCATTGGATCCATGTCTTAAAACTGTCTGGACATACCTGATTCTATGTGTATCATTCTCAAATGACATTCCAATAGAAGCCTTGGTTATCTAATCAGTGTTTCCAGTTATGTTTTCTTATAGGGAGAAACAATCTTATTGAACTTTAGGTGGTCACTTTTGGTAACTTTTTGTTATGTTTAGGCCCTCAAGAGCTCCTGATCGGGGTTAGGGGCCTAAAGCCAGAGTGACTGTAGGTTGACGAGCAGCTGGAGTACGAAGAGAAGGGTCTTGAAGTGGTGGGCAGAGGGATGGAGAAGGTAAGCGTCTGAAGGGGAACATTTCAAAGGGGCTGAAGGGAAGATGGAAATTGGTAAGGGAGGAGGAAGGAGTGGAGATAATAGGAAAGGAAAGATCTTAGAGCTACCAACTTGGAGAGACCTTAAGTTTCCCAAAGGAGCCACTGAAGTCCCAAATGATCTTTAGTAAAATCACGTTTGAAATGAGTATACTCTCCGAAGTGGAGTTAGAGTCCCAGGCTTCTTTGTAATATACTTCTTGGGCTGAAAGTTTTTTCTGACTTTTTGGAGACTCTCTGGTTTTCCTACTTGCCTTTGGTGGGAACTTCTCAGTTGACTAAAACCCTCTACCTTCTCCACCCCTCGCTGACTACATGTTCCACTGCTATGGTACTAACTGTCCTCTTCCATTCTTATTGCCCTGATCTCACTAAACCAATAAGCTTTTTTAATGGCTTAAACATGGACACAAGACACGTCTGCAAAGAAGGCACAGGAGATCCAGCCCCCATATCCAAAGCTAGCCAAGGAGAAAGAAAGCAAGGGCTCTCCTTGTCAGAAACAGTAAGAAAGGCATTTTGGATTTTGTGACTCCAACCTCCTACAAAGGTGAGACACCTCCAATCATAAACTCACTAATCCATCATCATGAGATGAGAATTCTCAACGCTCAAAGGCAATGGGGAAGGAGACAACAAGGATCCCAATGAGCGGGGATCCTGGTAGGACTTATACTTAGACAAAACTCCTGAGGGCAGGCAACAGTTGGTAGGAAAGCATTGCTTGTGTTCCTCCTGTGTCAGCCCCCAGCCTGATAGTTTGTTGCCTCTGAACACGGACTCAAGTGTCTGTGCTGCCCAGCAGGTAGAGAATGGGAGAGTGCTCTCCCTGGATCCGAGCCAAGCTCTCAGGACAGAAAATCAAACTGGAAGAACCTCACCCAGTTTTACTGGTGACCCACAGCGAAGCTTATCTAAGGGGCCACCAGTCTGGTGAGAATCGTAAACTCAGTGGTCTGTGAGGCTCAAACAACAGGATAGGAGCTATGTCTGTGTTCTACCCTATGATTTATGACAAACAGTAACACAGAACACAGAGGCAAATGAACAGGACAGAATGGATATCTGAGTCATATCTGAGAATGGATAACAAGAGTCATAACACCCGAAGATCTGCAAGCATACCTCCGAGATATTGCAGGTTTGATTCCAGACGACAACGGTCAAAGTGGGTATCACAATAAAGCAAGTGAAATGAATTTTTTGGTTTCCCAGGGCATATAAAAGTCCTGTGAACACTGTTAAGTATACAATAGCATTATTTCTAAAACGAACAAACAAACAAACAAACAAACAACATACATACTTTTATTCAAAATATTGCTAAAAAATTGGGCGCCTGGGTGGCACAGTCGGTTAAGGGTCTGACTCTTGGTTTTGGCTCAGGTCATGATCTCAGGATTATGAGATCAAACCGGGGTCAGGCTCTGAGCTCAGCGCAGAGTCTGCACAAGTTTCTCTCTCCTTCTCCCTTAGCCTCTCCCCTCTGCACATGTGTGCGCATTCTCTCTTTCTCTGTAAAATAAATAAATAAATGTTTTAAAAATATATATATTGCTAAAAATGCTAACCATCATCTGAACTTTCAGTGAGTCATGATCTTTTTTTTGGTGGAGGGTCTTGCCTCCATGCTGATAAGTGTGGTTGTTGAAGGTTGGGGAGGCTGTGGCAACTTCTTAAATAAGGTAAGAATGAAGTTTACCTCATTGTCAGGCTCTTCCTTTCATGGGTAATTTCTCTGTAGCCTGCAATGTTGTTTGATAGTATTTTACCTACAGTAGAACTTCTTTAAAAATTGGAGTCTGTTCTCTCAAACCCTGCTGCAGCTTTATCAACTAAGTTGTTATGGAATATTCTAAATCCTTTGTTGTCGTTTCAACAGTCTTCATGGCATCTTCACCAGGATAGATTCCATCTCAAGAAATCCCTTTCTTTGCCCATCTATAAGAAGCAACTCCTCATCTGTTTAACTTAAACATCATGAGATTACAGCAAACCAAATATAATAATGAAAAAGTTTGAAATATTGCCAGAATTACCAAAATGTGACACAGAGTCATGAGGTGAGGAAGTGCTGTTTTTGGAAAAATGGCTCCAGTGGACTTGCGTGAGGGAGGGAGGAAGGGTTATGGCAACCCTTCAGTTTGTAAAAAACAAAAAACAAACAAACAAAAACACCAGTCTCTGTGAAGCCCAATAAAGGCAACAGCAATAAAATGAGGTTAGGTAGTTCTAAACAAAAAGTTTTCTCCTATAAATCTAAAGTTTGGAAAATCCCTTTTAGAAAACACAGATTAAGGGGACGCCTGGGTGGCTCAGTTTGTTAAGTGGCTGCCTTTGGCTCAGGTCATGATCCCAGCGTCCTGGGATCGAGTCCCACATCGGGCTACCGGCTCCTCAGGGAGTCTGCTTCTCCCTCTGAACTCCTCACTCATGCTCTCTCTCACTGTCTCTCTCTCAAATAAATTAAAAAAAAAAAAAAGAAAACACAGATTAACAGGACAAAGACAAGGTTTACTTACAGGTGGACATGGAGTGCTCAGGACAAGTACCATAGAGCAGAGAATTAAAGGCTACTTAACAAAAGGGGGGTGAATTTTGGTTTCAACGGGAAAATATGGAAGATTCTATTAGTCTTCTTGATGCTAATGGTAGCTGAATTTGCACTTCCTGGTGCTAATTGTCAGTTGGCTCCTGAAAGGGAACCTCCCTCCGAGGGGGTCAAGGCTGTATTTTCAGGAGGCTTTGCTTAAGTTTAGATATTGTTTCCTCTGTGGCTGCTGGTTGTTCAGCTGTTTGTTTATTTTTATTTTTTGTTTATTTATTTTTTTAAAAGATTTTATTTTACAAGTAGGCAGAGAGGCAAGCAGAGAGAGAGGAGGAAGCAGGCTCCCCGCTGAGCAGAGAGCACGATGCGGGGCTCGATCCCAGGACCCCCCCGAGATCATGACCTGAGCCGAAGGCAGAGGCTTAGCCCACTGAGCCACCCAGGTGCCCCTGTTTGTTTATTTTTTTAAAAAAGATTTTATTTATTTGAGAGAAAGCAAGAGAACACAAGCAGGGGGAGCCCAATGCAGGGCTCAATCCCAGGACCCTGGGATCATGACCTGAGCAGATGCTTAACCAGTGGAGCCACCCAGACACCCCTGTTCTAAGTTTACAGTGATTTTCATACCACTTTGGTGGGGTTCTAATCCCTTCATTGGCTTGCTTTGGGAGTTGGGCATAACTATTCTCTAGCCTCCTGTAAGGGAGTCATAGGCTGAGGAAAGCCTGCTTTAAGAGAAGAATACCCCCATAAAGTTGAGAACCCAGAAACAGGATTTCCAGGCAAACTTGTCTAGCCTAAGTCATGTCAGTTGAATTACCTTGGAAGTTGCAAACCAATAGTCAGAGAAATACAGAATTCAAATGAACATCATTTTAATACCACAAAAGAGTTATGAGATCCTAAGAATAAAAAAGAATGTAGGAATTAAGCAAATTAAAAGTTCTTTAGAGAGTCAAGGAAATTACAGTTATATATCTTAAAAGCCAAAGAAATGCAAAACCTAATTAAGTGGTATAGGATGGGCAAGACTCCTCTAAAGCAAGAATCAGAGGGTCTTTGTCTTGGGCTATTTGATCCATGTTCTCCTGAAATTAAGGGTAAATGATACAGCAACTGCAAGTACGATTCAGTTCCTCACAAGTAAGAATTCAGTTAGCATCCTGGCTTAAATATTTGATGTTTATGCAACCTCAAGCAATAATGACATGGGGAAATCATAGATTGTATGGGAAGTATTTATATCCCCAAAATGATTTGAGGGAACCAAATTTGTGGTATTTGTGTTTTTGGTTTAAGGTATGTGCACTTATTTGGTATCTCTTATACTTGTCATGTTTGCAGATAATTGAAGTATTAAAGTAACTGCCTCGTCAATCCAATTTAAAATGTGCAAATACATACTTGATTTGGAAATGTGATTAAGTATATTTCCAGAACTGAATTATTATTTAAGAGAACTCCACATTCAACAAGTGATAAGTTTAATTTAACATATCAGATTTATAAGAATCATTTCGTTTACATGGCCATACAAAAGGATGAGATCACACCATGTGGACTGACCTAGAGGGTATTATGCTGAGTAAAATAACCCAAGACAAATAACATGATTTCACTTATAGGTGGGATCTAAACAAACAAACAAACAAAAGAATAAACAAACAAAAAGTAGCATTAGAATCAGACCTGTAAATACAGAAAATGAATTGATGGTTGCCAGAGGGAAAGGGAGTGAGTGGATGGGCAAACTGGGTAAAGGACAGGGGGAGTTACAGGCTTCTGGTTATGGAATGAGTAAGTGACAGAACTAAAAGGCACCGTATAGGAAATATAGTCAATGATATTGTAATAGTGACATAGGGGGACAGATGGGAGCAGCATTTGCTGTGAGCACAGCGTGACATACAGGTTGTATGCCTGAAACTAATGTAACATTGTGTGTCAGCTAGACTCAAAAACTTTTTTAAAAGATTTTATTTAAAGAGAGTGAAAGAGAGAGAGAGTGTGCACGCCAGAGCAGGGGGGAGGGGCAGCAGGAGAGAAGCAGACTCCCTGCTGAGCATGGAGCCAGATACTGGGCTCCATCCCAGGACCCCAAGATCAGGACCTGAGCTGAAGGCAGACATTTAACAGACTGAGTCACCCAGGCGTCCCAGCTATACTCAAATTTTTTTAAAAAGAATTATTTAGGGGCGCCTGGGTGGCTCAGTGGTTTAAAACCTCTGCCTTAGGCTCGGGTCATGATCCCAGGGTCCTGGGATTGAGCACTGCATCGGGCTCTCTGCTGGGCAGGGAGCCTGCCTCCCCCTCTCTCTGTGCCTGCCTGTCTGCCTACTTGTGATCTCTATCTGTCAAATAAATAAATAAAATCTTTTAAAAATTGGGGCGCCTGGGTGGCTCAGTGGGTTAAAGCCTCTGCCTTCGGCTCAGGTCATGATCTCAGGGTCCTGGGATCGAGCCCCGCATCAGGCTCTCTGCTCAGCAGGGAGCCTGCTTCCCTTCCTCTCTCTCCGCCTGCCTCTCTGCCTACCTGTGATCTTTGTCTGTCAAATAAATAAATAAAATCTTAAAATAAAAAAAATCTTTTAAAAATTAAAAAAAAAATAAAAAGAATTATTTAGTGCTCAGGAATGTTTTATTTATTAAGTCAGATGATTATTTAATAAAATGAACATATATTAAATTTACAAGTGCAATTTAAAAGGTCCTAAAATATTCAATTATTCAAATATTCAATTATTCAAATATTCAATTATTCAAAATATTCAATTATGTTTATAAATAGGACCACTTCAATCAAAGTTCTTTTTAAAATCATTGCCAAGGGATGCCTGGGTGGCTCAGTTGGTTAAGCGGCTGCCTTCCGCTCAGGTCATGATCCCAGCGTCCTGGGATCGAGCCCCACATTGGGCTCCTTGCTCAGCTGTGAGCCTGCTTCTCCCTCTGCCTCTGCCTGCCATTCTGTCTGCCTGTCCTCGCTCCCGCTCTCTCTCTGGCAAAATAAATAAATAAAATCTTTTAAAAAAATAATAAAATTTTAAAGTCATTGCCAAACTTGTTAGAGTTGTAAAAATAGAATTTATAAGCTAGACCTAAAAGCCTGAGAAAGGATTAGATTGTGAGATTTGTATTTTAATGTACTGAATATTTTTTTAAAGATTTTATTTATTTATTTGACAGAGATTACAAGTAGGCAAAGAGGCAGGAAGAGAGAGAGGAAGGGAAGCAGGCTTCCTGCTGAGCAGAGAGCCCAAAGTGGGGCTGGATCCCAGGACTCTGGGATCGTGACCTGACCCGAAGGCAGAGGCTTTCACCCACTGAGCCACCCAGGCACTCCTTTAGTATATTGAATATTAAGATTAAAATTAATTTGGGGGGCACTGGGGACTCAGTAGGTTAAGCGTCTGTCTGACTTCCTGGGATGGAGCCCCACCTCAGTCTCTGCACTCAGCAGGGAGTCTGCTTTTCCCTTTCCTTCTCCCTCAGCCCCTCCCCCTGCTCATGCTCTCTCACAAATAAATAAATAAAATCTTAAAAAAAAATTTTTTCTGCACATAAAACCACCCCCAAGGACAACCCCAAACTCACATTTGACGTAGGTTGTTGTGAAGATCAGAAGCAATAACCACCATGTAACAATTCTGAAAGCTCAGACATGCTCTGTAAATATAAGGGGTGAGGGAGGCTGCCGTGGGCTTTCCAGCGCCATTCAGCAACTCCAGGATCTCTTGGGGAGCCTGTTCCCTTGGAAATGATTGGTTAGGAGATGGCTATTGTTGTGTCTTGGTGTGATTCCCATGATATCAGTGACCATCTAGTGAGAGTACCCAGTCTCAGTGTGAAGCCACACAAGGCAGAAGAAAGAGAAGAGAAAGGGGAGGAAACGGGCACAGCATTTAAGATCAGGCTGTGGCTAATTAACCTCAAGACTTCATGTTGTAATAAACTTTGTTATTGTGTAAGTGGATCTGATTTATGGTTTTCTATTATTTGTAGCCTAAACCATTTCATGGACATCAGAGATTATTAAAGGGCAGTGCTTCTCAAGCATTTAAACAGGTAAGTAGCAGAGCTGAATTTGATTTCACTTAGTAGCTTTGTGCCTGCTCTGAGCAAGTTTGGCTTCTGAGCTTTACTTTCTTACAAGTTTGTTGCAAAGATGAAGTAAAATAAGTAAGGTTTTAGTGTCAATTTCTTCAGCTATAATATAAAGACAGTATTAGCAACAAATAACCCAACTTAACAATGGGTAAACAAGGGGCACCTGGGTGGCTCAGTCATTAACCATCTGCCTTCAGCTCATGTCATGATGCCAGGGTCCTGGGATGGAGCCTCTTATCGGGCTGCCTGCTTGCCGGGAAGCCTGTTTCTCTCTCCCCCACTTCCCCTGCTTGTGTTCCCTGTCTCCTTGTGTCTCTCTGTCAAATAAGTAAAATCTTTAAAAAAAAAAAAAAAAAAAGGAGTAAACGACCCAAATAGGTATTTCTTAAAAGAAGACACACAAATGGCCAATGAATATATGAAAAATTGCTTGACATCACTATCAGGGAAATGCAAATCAAAACCACAATGGGATATCATCTCAGTCTGAGTGGTTATTATCAGTAAAACAAAAGACATGTTGGTGAAGATGTGGAGAAATTGGAACATTTGCACATAGTTGGTGGCATAGTTGCTATGGAAAATAGTATGAAAGTTCCTCAAAAACTTAAAAGTAGGGGGCACCTGACTGGTTCAGTAAGAAGAGTGTTGGACCATAGGTTCAAGCCCTACATGGGATGCAGAGATTGCTTAAAAAAAAAAAAAACACAAAACCTTTTTTTCAAAAGTTATAGAACTACCATGAGATCCAGCAATCCCACTTCTGGGTACATACCCAAAAGAATGGAAATCAGGATCATTGCAGCACTCCTTACAATAGCTTAAATATGGAAACTATCTAAATTTACACACACACACACACACACACACACACACACACACACACCATGAAATATTATTCAGCCTTAAAAAAAGGAAATTCCGGGTGGTTGGGTTATGGACACTGGGGAGGGTATGTGCTATGGTGAGTGCTGTGAAGTGTGTAAGCCTGACGATTCACAGACCTGTACCCCTGGGGCTAGTAATACATTATATGTTAATTTAAAAAAATTAATTAAAAAAAAAAAAGGAAATTCCGTCATCTGAGTGAACATGGGTAAACCTGGAGAACATTATGCTGAGTGAAATAAGCCACACACAGAAAGACAAATAGTGCCTGATCCATTATATGTGACACCTAAAAAAGTTAAATTCGCCGTCTCTACATATAACAAAATACCACATTGTACATCTTTAAAAAAAACTCTAATTTGTTTAATTTAGAGTGAAATGGAGGGGCAGGGGGAAAAGGAGAAAGAGAATCTCAAGCAGACTCCACTCTAAGCACAAAGCCCCACATTGGGCTCTATCTCACCACCCTGAGATCATGACCTGAGCCAAACTCAAGAGCCTGTAGCTTAACTGACTTTGCCACCCAGACACTCCCATCTTAAATATATATAATTTTTTGTTTATCAGTCACATTGGGGGGAGACAAGATCTTAGGACAGTGCCTGGTACATGGCGGTTACTATTATTGATATTTTCAGAATACCAAAACTGACTGCAAAAACCCTCAAAGAATGTCTCCGAACAGTTGGGCCTAAAGGTGGATTTTTATAGCCTTGGACATTCCCTCCAACCTCTCCACTATCACTTATCTTCCCTGCCAGGTCTTCGGTGGAGAATGTGGAAAATTTATGGGTCTTTGGAAATATCCCCCCAAGGGATTCTGGAGGTTTAAACCAGAGAAGATGGAGTTTATGTCATAGTAGTTTTATGTCTGTCCCTCCTTTCTCTAGCAATGTTTATAGACACAGGGGATACAGAGATGAACCTCATCCCCGTAAACTCCCAATCCAGTGGAAGCAGAGACCAGACCATGGAAAAAGTTCATTAACTCACGCCAGGTGCTGTGAGGGAACTCTGCAGAATGAGTAACGAGGCACAAAAGAGAGGATTTTCTTCCTGGGGAAGTCGGGGAATGACTCGGAGGTGAGGTGCTGGTGGGTTGCCGGTGGCATGTTGAGTAGAAGTTTGCTAGATGCATCCGAGGGGGAGGCAGGACAGGCGAAGAGCTTGTGCTGAGGAGGCAGGATTCTAAGGCAGTGGCTTTCTACAGTAGCTGCACTTTAGAATCACCTGAGAAACTCCCCCCACCCCAAAAATACTGGTGTTTAGGCCTTACCCCAGAACAGTTAAATTAGAAAATTAAAATTTCTAAGGGTGGGGGCAGGAGAGGGGGAGCAGAAAGAGGACAGGTAGTAAATGTTTAAAATTTTTTCACATGATTCTAATTTGCAGCCAACATTGAGAACCAGTGATCTAAGACCAGGATTTCTATAAAGGAGGGGCCTGGGGCACCTGGGTGCCTCAGTCAGTTGGGCATCTGCCTTCATTTGGGGTCATGGTCCATCCTGGGATGGAGCCCGACACATCAAGCTCCCAGCTTACTGCAGAACCTGTTGCTCCCTCGCCTCCCCACTTGTGTGCTCTCTCTGTCTCTCTCTTGCTCTCTCTCAAGTAAGTAAAAAAAATATTTAAAAAGGGGAGCATGATGTGAGGTTGGGGAGCATTAAGGGGGAGACGGGTTTGAGTTGGCAAGATGGACAGAAGTCACATATGGGTGATGGTTAAGCAGGCCATGTAGGTAGTTTTGTTCCAGATTTTTAAAAAAGAAAAAGAAAAACCACTAGCTGCCAAGAGGCTACCTTCATGGAGATGTTACAATCGGCAACTGTAGGAAACGCTTCAGCTTTATTTATTGAATGAGTAAGCCAGCAGCTCAGTCTTTAGAAATTAGACTACTTTCGAATCCTTATCAGTTTCTCCATTCTTCCAATGTTCCAAGCAAAAGTCTGGCCAGCTTTGCAGTGATAGTCATCAGTGAATGGTATTCAGAATTTTGCTAATTCTATCTAGAAAGACATTTTCTCATCAACCTTTGACCTTGGATGGAGCTATAGCTACTTCCAATTTCGGCAGTTCAAATTTCAAAGTATCTGAGTAACTAATATTTTCATTTTGTTAACATTCCCCAAATCTTTCTCTGTCTAGTATGTAATTTGAGGAAGCAGTTGGGCTTTTGAAGTACTTGGCAGCCCTCTTGTCTGGTGAATATTTTAGTACCTTCAGTAACCCTTCAAAACTGGCAATACTCTTTCTAAAGATTTATTCAAGTACATGTGATAATCCGAAATTAAAACGCTGCCAGATTTTGCATTTGGAAAAGTAACGTTGATAGCATGGGGCCAACAAATGAATTTTGTCAGCCACAAATGTGGCTGTTTTCTTTACTGATGGGAAGGATGGGAAACTAAAATTATAGGGTAACCTATGGGCATATGGCTTAAAATTCTTTGACTCTTCTAAACACTAATAAATTAGTTATATTTTATTGGATTAGATAAAATACATTGCACTCTATGGTAAAAGAAAAAGTGTTAGAGTAGAGTTCTAATAACTTCCTAGAACAGTCAGTATAAGAAGTGCCTGAAGCTATTTAATAGATTCATTTAAAATCCCTTATGGGGGGCACACCTGTCTGGCTCAATTGGTAGAGCATGCAGCTCTTGATCTCCAGGTCCTAAATTGAAGCCCCACGTTGGCTGTAGAGATTAATTAAAAATAAATAGATGAGGGGCGCCTGGGTGGCTCAGTGGGTTAAAGCCTCTGCCTTCGGCTCAGGTCATGATCTCAGGTCCTGGGATGGAGCCCCACATCAGGCTCTCTACTCAGCATTGAGTCTGCTTCCTCCTCTCTCTGCCTGCCTCTCTGCCTACTTGTGATCTCTGTCTGTCAAATAAATAAAATCTTTAAAAAAAAAAAATAGATGAGATCCCTTATTGGTAAAAAGAAAAATCCATAGATCCCTGAAATTCTTAATTTAACAAAATCTTAAGGCATTCTCTGTTTTGGGTTTTTTTTGGGTTTTTTGTTTGTTTGTTTGTTTTTTACTACCTATTCAATTCACACAAAAAGAAAAATATTTTCAAAATATAATCTGTAAACCTACTGGGAAAATCTTTTCTAATTAGACATCAGATAGAAGATAAATTTCATGGCTGTTCTGTAGTGCATTCATTCATTGCTCCATAGTATTCTATTGTGTGAATATGTTGTACTTTCTTTATTCAAGTTTTGATAGAAATTGGGTAGACTGATTCCTTCTGCTTTCTTTTTTTTCCTCCAAATTTGTTTTAACCATTATAGTTCTTTTGCCTTGTCTTATAAATTTTAGACTGATCTTGCCTGTATCTACAGAAAGTGTACCGAGATTTCGAAAAGATTGTGTTAAACTCATATCGATTTGGGAAGAACTACCATTGTGCGGTGTTGAGTAACCAGCCCATGAACACAGGACAGGCTCTGGAGTGTTGGACTATGCAACTCCTCCCTGGGTCCTTGGATGAGAGAAGAGGCTTTTCTTTTTGTTGTTTCGTCTGTGCCTGTCTGTGCCTGTCGGCCTTTCTGGGTTGGTGGCTCCCTCAGCCTTAGGTGTTGGCTATCAGAGGTGAAAAGCAAGCCCAGGGCTTGCTTGTCTTGAGGTCCCTCACTGATCTGCCTTCCTCTCTCCACTTCTCAGAGCTTTCTCATGTATGTTTTACATACAATGTCCAGGGCTTGGGGTTGGGAAAATAGGTAAAAGTACATCTGCTCAACATTTCCGACACAAATAGCTCTCTCCCATATTTTTAGCACAGAAGTGTTCTCTCACTGTCTTGGTAGTAATATGAATTCCATTTTGCAGACCTAAAAATCCTGAGAGAACCATTTAAATGGATACATGTGACCTTGTATGACTGATAAAATAAAATAGGCTGAATGGACACAAATTTGAAAATAATTCTACCCTTTCCCCATCGTACTCCCCCCAGAGGACCTCTTACACCAGCTCCTCCCTCACCACCTCCCCCTTTATCTTTCCCATTTTCCTCTCCTTTCCTTCCTTCTCTGCCCCTCCTCTTTTCCTTTATCTCTTTTTCCCTAGGTTTCATTGTGATAATTTCAAAAACCGTGCCTGTGGCAAATACACTCTCCTACACTTTTTAGAGGGCTTAAATAAACTATTTATCAGTCACCTCTGGAGATTTGCTCAGGGCAGAGAGATGCTTATTTTTGTAGCTCAAAGGGAAGTCGTAAAAGCTCCTAGAGATTCTTAGGATTTCTTGTGGGAGTAGTGAAAGGTAGTTGTGGGTGATAATTCTTAAAGCAGTGAAAGGTTTCAAGTCTGAAATTGTATTTCAGGTGTGCCCCAACCTAACGACTGAATTCACCACGAATTACTATTGAGTGTCATTTTTCCTCTCGGTAAATAGACTTGGTCCAACCATCTGTGTTCAAGGAAGTCTGGGAAGCCAGATGCAAAATAATGTGGTTGATATTCAGCAGTTATATTTCTGCCTGAAGCAACATCAAGATAGGGTATTGTACTTTGCCTTCTTGAAGGATTAGTAGGTAGCTGTTAGCTGTTAGGCCTCCTAGATCAGAGAGAAAAATCTACATGACTTAACCAGGGGAAACTCTGAATGTTATGCAAAGCATAATGTCTTTCCTTTTAACCTGGTCGCTTTGGGAGCTGCACCATCACTTACTGTTCAAGGCTCAGGGCACAATGTAGCCTGTGAAGTGTACATTGTGTTTTAATCTCTATCAGTTAAATTGCGGAAGATGTGCCCATTAGGACATTTTTTTCCCCCTGAAACTAAATGAGGGGCTGAAACAGTGCAAATGTCAAATGCATCTTGATGGTCTTTAGCACGGTAAGCAAATCTTGTTAATTGTTAAATTTCTAAAGTGATCATAGGATAAAATGACAGGCTGATAAATGCAAAACACCAAACACTTAAAAGACGAAAGGGATCTCTCTATCAAGCCAAATATGAGGAAGTACAGTAAGGCTGGTAATCTTACATCATTTAATTCTGATCTTAAAATCTACCTCTTACTATATTTTTACATATAATTGACAAAAATGTAAAGGATTGGTAATGCCCAATGTTGGCAAGGGTGGGAGGAAATATGTCCTCTAACACGGTTGGTTGGAGGATAAATTGGTAAACCTTTAAAAAGGTAATTTAACACAGTCTTCTAAAATTTAAAATCCGCTCGTCAGGGCACCTGGCTGGCTCAGTCGGTAGAACCTGTGACTCTTGATCTCAGGGTCACAAGTTTGAGCTTCACACTGGGCGTGGAGCCTACTTACAAAAAAATGCACAAAGGCATGTTAGTGGCTTAGTTGGTTAAGCTCTGACTTCAGCTCAGGTCATGGTCTCTGGGGTCCTGGGATCAAATCCCACGTAGGTCTCCCTGCTCAGTGGAGAGTCTGCTTGTCCCTCTTCCTCTCCCTTTGTGCCACTCCTCAGTCATGCTCTCTCTGTCTCTCAAATAAAAAAATTTTTTAAATGTACTCATCATTTGACCCAGTAATTCTACTACTGGAAATTATCAAATGGGATATATTTGCAAAAGTATGCCTATTTATAGGCATGGAGAGTTGTTCGTTATAATATTGATAATAATGACAAAATCCAGGAAAAAACTCAAACATCCGTTGTAGGAGACCAATCAAATACATTATGATGCACAATGTTGAAGCCTGCAGTAACTTTGTATAATTAATGAGAATGATCTCCAAAATGTTATCATGTGAAAAAAAAAAGCAAACTATAGACAGCATCTAGTATGAGGTCATTTGTGTAAACATTTTCAAGTCTACATGCATATTTGCATAAACATTTCTTAGAGAATAAGTAGTTACTGACACTAATTATATTTGGTCAGTATAGTCTAGGGGACTAGAATTTGTGTAAAGGGAGAAGTCATTTTATATCCTTCCATACTGTTTAAATTTGTTTTTATGTAATTTCTTATATTTTAAGACAGATTTATGTATTTATTTATTTATTTGAGAGAGAGCACAAGCAGGGGGAATGGAAGACAGAGGGAGAGGGAGAAGCAGGCTCCCCACTGAGCAGGGAGCCACATGTGGGGCTCCATCCCAGGGCCCCAGGATCATGACCTAACCCAAAGGCAGATGCTTAACCAACTGAGCCACCCAGGTGACCCTGTTATTTCTTATTTTTTTAAAAAATCTCCTCTCCCTTGGGGACAGACAACTATGCAATTCATCCACTCAAAGAGTTTACAAAATTCACATTTTTGTAGTCTCATAATTTTAGAGCTATGACCTCTTACCTCATAAATAAGAAAAGTGAGGCCCAGAGGGTTCAGGTGACTTGGGCAAAGTGACAAGCTGGTGACAAGGTCAGGAGGAGAAGTCAAGTCCCCTAGCCCCTGGTCAAGTGACTGGCCATTGCAGTTTGCTGCGTTGCTGTGTCAGCTCTGGGAGATTGCTCCAAATGCACCTGACATTTTACTCAATTTAGATCTCATTGCTAAACAACCATTCCCTGAAAAATACCCTCCTTCATATATGTTAAACAGTGGCCTCATAATTATTAAATGTTTTTCATTTAATAAGTTTGAAGTAGCCTAAATGCATTGAAATACACAATCGCTTCCAAACTGAGGTGGCCAGACACCCACCCAACTCACTGGTACCTGGATCTGCTTGCAACATGCAGTATGTGAGCCCCCATCGTGCCCACCAAACACAGCGTGTGAGGGGTCAGGCAGCCCAGGCAGTGCACTGTGCCAAAGGGGCTAGAAATGCCCTTTGGAAGGTTAGGTTTGGAAGGTTAGTTATCTTCACTAATTTTTTTTTAATCTTCACTAATTTTCAAATTACTTTTCATGAAGATTTAACTTACATTTAGTAATGGGCCAAGTTGTAAGTGCTCAGCTTGATGAATTTCCACACACATACACACACACGCGTGTGCACACATGCACACACCCTGTAGCCATCACCCAGTTCAGGCACCCAGCAGGCTTCCCGGATTACTTCCCATCAATATCCCCAAAAGGTAACCCCTATTCTGGCCTCTGTAACCAAGCATTAGTTTTTAAGCCTCCATTATTAAAACAAAACAAACAAAGCACAGCTGATAATATGGGGTGGTGAGCTGGATCAGGAAGAGGGGTCAAGAGTGCTTTAATCTATTCCATTTTTTTTTTTTAAGCATCTTGTTATCTTTTAACTTATTGTCCTTGTTCACAGTGTTCTTTTTAAAAATTAGCGTGTGAAAGATCTTACACTGAATACATCTCTTAAAAAGACTTTTTCTAGGCTTCTTTTGTTGTAGTTTATTTGCGCTTGAACTTTGACACGCTCTACAGATCAGAGAAAACAATGCGGAAGGAGGCAAAGAATTCCAGAGGGACATTGATTTTTTGTGTGTGTTTCTTAAGTTCTGTGTTTCATACCTGCTGTACTTCTCACTGCTTTTACTCAGAATCAATGCCTACCTCTACCTTCCCCAACATGTGGGTATTATATCTATTATGTTACATATTGTATCTATTATATATAAACACCTGTTATATAACATCATCTATTGCAAGATTACTGTTTCCTATTTAACGGTTAAGAATAACTGCAGTAAGACTATAAAGTTTGATTATTAAGACTAGGGAGAGAACAGGTCCTTAAATGGACTTTGAAGTTTGGAAGTAATTACTCGGGAGTCCCAAAGCACTGACTTAGACGATGCTGAAACTGGCCCCCAGTCCAAAGGGAGTGTCAGGTGTAGGATACCAATGTGTTCCTGGTGGGGGAAATTCCCAACTGAACACAGCCCAGCCCGGAGTTTTGGTATCTGACCATCAGCTGACCTCATGTCATCTCACCTACCCAGTGCAGATCCCCTCGGGGGATACAGGAACTCTGGGATCGAGAAAACTCCAACTCCAACACCCTTTCCCCTGTGTCAGAGGAAGCTAAGAAATACATTTCAGGAGGGACTGGAGAAGGCAGTGACAAAGACAACTGTGACTCTTGTAGACAGTGACACTTAAGGTCCGAGAGCTAGGATTTGAATAGAAAAGCTTCGAAAGCAACTGGTTACAAATATCCTGTGGTGTTGTAGCAAAAGGCAAAGGTCAAATTCACCACTGATCTGGTGTATAACTATAAAATCAGTTCTTCAGTATAAGTCCGAAATTATCATTGATACTGACTTAAAATCCTTAAAATCGATGGTTTCCCCATGGCACCACACCCTTTAAACTACTCTTTATAAACATCTTTTGCCATGTTTAACAACAAATACAAACATTCTAGGAATGGCAAGAGAAAATCAGAATCCTTACGACTAAGAGTAAAACCTCAGGCTGACACAAAATGATATTCTGCTCTAGAAATGGGAATGTGGAAATGAGAGGCTACAACAAGTCCCATTCTTGTGTCTGCTTTCACAGATGGGTGAAGTCTTCCCAGATCGAGGCTTGAGCTTGAGCAAGAGCTCGCCTTAATGGCTGCCGTTCTTGCAAAGAGTTCTGA
>RCUC01079193.1:0-11796 GCA_003697995.1 Taxidea taxus jeffersonii
TTCTGGATTAGCTCCTTGGAAGGAGCTAATCCAGAATATACTGACGTTTTTCTTTCCTCTTCCCAGCAGCTATCCCCCAACCCACAGCTCCCTACATTTCCCACCCAAACAATATGCTTTCCTTCAAGAGAGGCCACTCAGAGAACTTCTTAGAAAGATGGCCCACAGAATCAGATAACCAGAGAGTGTAATTGGGTATTTGTGGGGAATTGGTGTAGGATTTGCCATTTTGTTTTGTTTCATTTTGAATGGTAAAGGAGTCCTGTATTTATGGAGCTAGCCTGGTTCTCCTGCTTTGGAGGAGCTGTCCAGTTTAATTTATGAAAAGCATCAGATATGAGGAAAGTTTATTGAGCACAAAAGCGCTGCAGAATTGACTAGTAGGACAGTTTCAGGAACCCGTGGAACCCTCTTGATCCACATGATTTCCCCTTTAAGTCTGCCTTAATCTCTGAGCAGCTTCATTAGAGATGCACTCTTTGGAGTTACGTTTTTGTCCTCTAGTAAAAATAAAATGCTCATGGGAGAGAGAACATACCAAATGACTATCAGCCATTAGTCAGCCATCATTTTTTTGGTTTAATTTTATTGCCAAAGTAATATGCTTTTGTTGTGAAAACAAGATAAAACAGAAAAACTAAACATTTCAGATAATGTTAAGCATCCCCTGATCAGGACCACACGTTAAACAAATTTGCAATGACTTTGCACACGGTGGGTTGGGCAGCATTGGCTAGAGACCTTGCCTGTGACCCCCTGCTCCTCTAGACACAATCCAGGCCTCCCACAGGAGGGAAACATTGCTATCAGTTTGTAGAGCCTCCTGAGACTTTTCTCGGTGCATTTGCATACAGACATATGTGCCCACAGAACATAAGGAACTATTTGGTTATGTTCCTTTTTATACAAATGGTATCATATTGAATAAATCACTCTGAGATGTACTTTTTTAAACTTAACATTACTTGGAGTTCTTCCCATATCAGTATATATATTTTTATATATGAAAACATTTAACCAATTTTATACATGGTTTAAAAAAATCAACACAGACCTAGAAGCAGCCACCCTCAATACTTTTCTCCTGGTCCCACATCTCAGAGGGAACTACTTTTAAGAACTTCTGTTTTAAATTTTTCTGACAGGGGTGCCTGGGTATTCAGTCAGTTGAGCATCTGACTTCAGGTTTTGGCTCAGGTCATGATCTCAGGGTCCTGGGATGGAGCCCCTGGGCAACCTCCGTGCTAAACAGGGAATCTGCTTGAGATCTTCCTGTTCTTTTGCTCCTCCCCTGCTTGCTCAATGGCATGCATTCTCTCTAATCTTTAAAAAATTCTACTGACAGTTATATATATACTCATATATAATTAAATATATAAAAAATTAATATTATATATTATATATATTATAAATAAATAAATAATATATAATTAATACATATATAATTTTTTTGGCTCTATAACTTGAAGTATCCACTGTGAAATTCTCCATCACAACAGGAAGTTAATTTCCCCTTGCTGCCCTTATGCACACGCGCTCTCTCCTGGCACAGCTCAAGCACCACTGGTCACATACGTACCTTCAACCCGCCAGTCCCCCTGTGTCCCTCCCTGTCAGCATAGATCGTGCCCCCGAATCCCTGCTTTGAAAGACAGTGATAGGTGCTTCAGCATGTCCCCTCTTCCACAGTGGACCTCCATCAATTTTTTTTCTTGCCAAGACTGATATCATTACATTTTATGTCACCGTGATCAATATTCCATTATGTGTAGGTTGGTTTTAGCAGCTGAAAAACCCGCTCACGGTATTTGCATTATGATACCCTGGGCGGGGGAGTGTCCCCTGTGGAGCACAGTGGTGCCTCGTTTGTACTTCAGGGGGATCTGTGGTGGGAGCCCCTGTGCCACCCCAGGAGACCATCCAGAGCTTCAAGTAGAAAAGAATTCTCCCGGCACCCGGGTGGCTCTGTCAGTTAAGCTAAGCAGCTGCCTTCTGCTCAGGTCATGATCCCAGGACCCTGGGATCCAGCCCTGCATCAGGCTCCCTGCTCAGTGGAGAACCTGCTTCTCCCTCTCCCTCTGCCTGCTGCTCTGCCTGCTTGTGCGCTCTCTCCACCTCTCTAATAAATAAGTAAAATCTTAAAAAAAAAAAAAAAAGAAAAGAAATTCTCTCCCATTCCCCCACCTTGAACCCAAATATGTGTATCTTACAGTAACGAGTTGATCCCCTTTTCTAAAGAACAATCTGAGGATTTTTGAATGTGAAAGACAAAATAATCACTAAGTACAAGTCACATTTTTTGAATTCTCTTCATTTTTCTATAACTTTTGACACTATTGATCAGTCCCTTTTTTTGAAACTCTCCTCAGTGTTTGGGAGCCTGCCTTCCTTGCTGTCTTCTCAGCTTAAAGACTCATTTACCAACTCTTTCTTTCCCCCCAGGTGTCAAAGATTCATCCTCATTCTTCTCTTTTCCCTCTATTGTTGCTAATCCCCAGAGGCCAAAGACTCATCAAATCTTTATCTCCGATGCCAACATCTTTCCCAAACTCCGGACCTTAGCTCAGGCTGCCTATGGGACATCTTTGCCTGGGTGTTCACAGGCATTCCAGCCTCCACATGCTGAAAACAGAGTGCAGTATCTGTCTCACATCTGCTTCTCAGGGTGGACCTTATCTTGGCTAACAGAACCACTATCTCATCAGTCTCTGAAGCTAGAAACCTTGATTCTATCTCTCTGTGGCTGCCACTGGTCATAAACTTATTTCCCACTTTTCCTGGAGAATGGAACCACACTCTCCAGGCTCCATTGCAATTAGGTATGGATGATGGGATGTGGAAAGAAGTGACATATGTCGCTTTCAAGATTGGCCCATAGACATTAACTTCCTTGAGATTCTCCACTCTGTCCTGTGACTCTTTGCTGGCCAGACGTTGTCTAGGGCTGTTTTTTGTTGTTGTTTTGCTTTTCTCTACATACTGGAAAGGGCAATGTATCATTCTTGACTCAGGAAGGGAAGTCACAGCTTCTGAAGGGATCGTTAAGGGAGAATGCCCTTACCCAGCATTACAGATAATTAGATGTCAACTTGGTGAGACTATGGTGCCTAGTTGTTTACTCAAACACTAGTCTAGATGTTACTGAGAGTTTGTTTTTTTTTAAGATGTGACTAACATTTAAAATCAGACATTAAGTAAAGCAGATTATCCCTCATAATGTGAGTGGGCCTCAATTAATGAATTGGAAGCCTTAAGAGGGAAGACCGGGGTTTACTGAAGAAATTCTACCTCAACAACTGAAACATAGAAAGCCTGTGAGCGTTTAGCCTTGGGCTTGTCAAACCCTACTGTTTTGTGAGCTAATCACTTAAAATAAATCGATCCTCTTATCTATTTAGCCATCCCTCTTTTCGGATCTATTTCTTTGGAGACCACTGAGGAGTACATCAAAGAGAAGCCAGCTTCTTTCCATATCTTTTTTTTAAATTTTTATTCTTATTGATTTTATTTTTGTCAGACAGCACATGCACAAGCAGAGGGAGCAGAAGGCAAAGGGAGAAGCAGACTCCCCACTGAGCTAGGAGCCACCTAGGCACCCCTAGTTGGAGTTCCTACCAGCTTTCTCAGAGAAGAAGTTCAGATATATTCAGGTCTCACAACTTCACTTCCCAATGTCCAAAATCAAAGTCACCAGCTCCCTCCAAACCTCTCATTCCTGGGTCTTGCTTCTAATTGCCAAGGTTTAAAACTTTAAAAACATTTAGAGGGGCACCTGGGTGGCTCAGTGAGTCAAGCCTCTGCCTTCTGCTCAGGTCATGATCCCAGGGTCCTGGGATAGAGCCCCACATGGGGCTCTCTGCTCAGCAGGGAGCCTGCTTCCACCTCTCTCTCTGCCTGCTTCTCTGCCTACTGGTGATCTCTGCCTGTCAAATAAATAAAATCTTAAAAAAAAAAAAAGACATTTAGAAATCTGTCCTCTCCTTTAATCTCAAATTTTATTTAGCATCAAACCCCAACACTTCAGTATTTCCACTTTATCTCTAAACCAGGCCCTCATCACCACCCACACCAAGGTCTCCACTCAGCCTCCTGACCTCAGTTCTGCTCCTTCCACCCATTCTGCACACCACTGCCACATTAATCTTTCTTAAATATCTCTTCATTCTGCCTCTGTCTCAAAAGACTTAGGTCTCATTGTTTTCCTAGAGCATCAAGTCTCGGCAGAGGCAGTGTTGCAGAGGAGGGATAATCCTGAGATGGGCTACTATAGGGAGAGCTCCCCCATAGATGCATATGAGCCCTAAAAACAGGGCAAGTTAGTTATCCAATTTTATGTCTTAAGGAGTCCCATAAACTGGTCCCCAGGTAGTTGGAAGATTTCCCCTTAAACCATGGTCTTGAAAGTCCCAAGGCTCCCAGGACGCAGGTGGAATGGATGCATTATTTCTAGATACAAAATTTCCCAAATCATGCCATTCCCTATCATCTCATTTTGGGCTAGTAAAGTGGCTATAATCTGGAGAGAGGCATTTTAGGGATCAGAGAGAGTATTTCTGTAATCCTTACAGAGAATGGTAATTTAAGCCACTGAAAAGAATGAGCTTTCCCAGAGTAATAGAGGCTAAGAGAGCTGAGGACAGAGCCTAAGGCAACACCAGCCCAGGGTTAGATCATTTTTGTTAGATTTCCCAGAACCTAGCTCAATGCCTACCATATAGTAGGTATTCAGTAAACATTTCTTGAGTTGCATTTTATTAAATAGTGTGTACATGTTTCACTCGTTCATTGATCCATTCACTCAATAGGTATTTATTAAATACCTAGAAAGGATTAAGGTTATGTGCTGGATATTGAGAATACGCAGATCAAAGTAAACACTCTCCTAGGAGTTTACAGTTAGGGAGTGGGAGGTTGGAGGCAGATGGTGATCAAATAATTTCAATAATACAGTCACCAACATGATAATATATACACTAGTCTGGAGTGTCAGGGAATGTGTTTTCTAGGAAAGTGACATTTAAACTAGGATCTAAAGACTGGCTGAGTTGTAGAATGTCCAATGAATTCTTATCAGTCGTAACTGATGGTCGCTGCTAGCTCTCCGGATGAGGAGATTGACATGGAATCTCAGGAGAGAGGAAGCCAGGGCTTGGAAGATGCAGGACAACAATATTCTTCTCCACCAGTGAAGCCTCGTAAGGTTTCTCAAATCACCCTGTGTAGGCTGCTCCCCACTAGGCACATAGACGCATTATTTAAGAGAGGTAATATTAAAAACCTGAGTTTGACAATTACCTTGGAAAATATCACAAGAGCTCATGCAAAGCTTAAGCCTCACGTACACAATTTCCACTTTGTCCTCCTAAGTCACATACTTGGACATATCTGTGGAGCAGTCTCCAACGTGGAGATCCCTGTGCTTAGAGCCTGTCTGACCTAGCATCTGGCTCTGTCCTGTCCGGGGATAATGGCACATATCATTGGCATTAGGCAAGAGCCCAGTTTATAGCTAAAATCTCCCCTTCATATAACTTTTTTTAACTACTGGGTTTTCATACCTGACAGTGTTATTAATTCTGTTTGCCACTTTAAAGACACAAAGCTAAATAAGTTAAGGATTAAAGGGAATGTGTGAGAAAAGCATTTTTCTTATGTCCCTTTTATAAGTTTTAAAGAAAATAATGCGTCGGAAGATGAGATAGAATCTTCTCATAGATCAGGTTGCAATGACTAGTGTCATGGAAAACAAATGTGATGTACTTTATTATTTGTATATTCTAGTGGTCTAATTCTTTTTTACATTTAATTTGAACTCCAATATAGTTAACAAAGTGTTGTATTAGTTTCAGGTGTACAGTATAAAGATTCAGCTGTTCTATACATTGCTTAGTGCTCGTCACGGTTAGTATACTCTTAATCTCCTTCAGCCGCTTCACTCATCCCTTCACCCACCTCCTCTCCGGTGACCACCATTTCTCTCTAGTTAAGAGTCTGCTTTCTGTCTTGTCTCCCTTTTCTTTTGTTTGTCTATTTTGTTTCTTAAATTCTACACGTGAGTGAAATCGTACATCCTCCCCAACACTGTTTCTTGCATTGATTTAACCGTTTTGACAGGTGTGAGGTGGTATTTCATTATAGTTTTGATTTGTAGTTCCCTGATGATGAGGGATGTTGAGCATCTTTTCATGTGACTGTTGACTCTTTGGATGTTGCCTTTGAAGAAATGTCTGTTCATTTTTCTTCTTCCCATTTTTTAATTGGGTTGTTTTGGAGGTATTGAATTGTATAAATTCTTTATATATTTTGAATACTAATCCTTTATTGTATATGTCGTTTGCAAATATCTTCCCTCATTCAGTAGGTTGTCTTTTAGTTTTGTTGGTTGCTTCTTTTACTGTGCAGAAGCTTTTTATTTTGATGTAGTCCCTATAGTTTATTTTTGCTTTTGTTTTCCTTGCCTCAGGAGACATACCTAGAAAGATGATGTTATGGCCAATGTCAGAGAAATTACTGCCATTGCTCTCCTCTAGGTTTTTTGTAATTTCAGGTCTCACATTTAGGCCCTTAATCCATTTTGAGTGTATGGTGTAAGAAAGTGGTCCAATTTCATTCTGTAGCATGTAGCTGTCCAGTTTTCCCAGCACCATTCATTGAAAAAGGTGATGCAGTTTAGTAGGTGCTCCTACTAACCTTTGTCCAACCTTTGAAAGGCTTCTTTTCCCGGGTGCTAGAACTTTCCAAGACTTTCTTCAGACTAACTGTGAGGCTCATCCCTCCAGGTATTGTTTTTTCCTCACTTCCTTTAACACCTTGCATAAATGAATGTTCTAATCATAAAGCAGAATGTCCTTGCAGGAATTTAAAAATGAATTATGGGGGCACCTGGGTGGCTCAGTCAGTTAAGCATCCAAGGCATGATTCAGCTCAGGTCGTGATGTCAGGATTGTGAGATCTCTCTCTCCCTCTCCCTCTGTCTCCCTCTCTGAAAAACTGAATTATGGAAGCAAATATGATACATAGGAGAAGAACAGACTGCACTGCTTATGCTTATCATCCTGTATTTTCATCTGGCCACTTTTTAAAATATTCTCTATCTTTGAGCATATCATAAACCTCTTGGGAAGCTATCTCTTCATTCATCTTTCATATTGTTTTTCAGAGCAATTTCATATTGGGCATTTTTACATTTTATAACAGTAAGAGGGACAGTTGCATAAAAATTCATATACAGAGCTGTGATGTCTTCTGAATATCTAAGTCACAGCTGGATTATTAAACTAGTTAAATAGTTTGAAAGAGCACTTTTCTTAACATGTGAAGTTATCCTATTTATTTTCATTTCCTGATTTTTAAATGACTAGATTATTTCATTTAGCAAAGATCTTTGTTCCTCCTGTCTTTTTGTGTTTGTCAAGTCTGTGAAAATCTTCACCAAGCTGGAATGCACATAGCTCTAAAAATGGGGCTGGACTCATACAGGACCCAGTGTATCCTTGATCGCCACAATTTGTGAGCCCTTATCCCAGCTATTGTTTTTTTTCAGTCAATAGTTTTTTTGTGTACCCCAAAGTCCCATACCTAAGCAAACAAAAATATAGTACCCTCAGTTGTAGTGAACATCATCTGCAAACCAGAATGTTTTTGTTTTGTGACTGTCTTTGCACTGAAAACAGCATGTTTCCAAAAACCAAAAGGCTGAAGCAAGGGGATAAAAGAAGGTGGTAAAGGAGAAAATAAAGCTGGCCAGAATCAGAGAAGAAAATAAGAAAATAAAAAAGGTAACTGAGGCTAAAATTTAGCAGATCTTATGGTCTTACTTATAGAGATTTCTAGTTTTGATCTCTTCCCATTAGTTGGCTTTAGTGTTGAACATCCAAACATTTGTAAGATCAGCATGGGTGAAGGGTGCTTGAACAAAGAGGTTCAGGCCGCACAGGGTTTGCCTCCTTTCCAGAGTTGGATGTGAACTCTATGAATTTTGTGGGAACTAACAAAAATATATTCCAACTAGCTTCACCGAAAATGGGAAATCCACTTGAATAGATATTAAGATATCTCACAGAACCCAAGGCAGGAAGTTCACTGTGCCCACAGGGATGTCAACAGAAATTGGGGACCACAGTGGTTACTCTCTTAGCAACATTCTATTTTGGGTCCATGTGGTTTTTTTCCCTTTGTACATCTCAGTTTTATCCCTCTCACTCTGTCTCTCTGTAGACTAGCTTTCTCTGCTTCTCAGTGCATTGGGACCCTGATAAACTGACCAGCCCTCAACACTCCAAACTGCAAATACTCAGGATAGAAAAGCTTTTAGGTTCATGACAACCAATGAAGAGCCTCCTTTTGGATCAGGTGTCCCCTCTTATGCAGTCAGCTGAAGCCAGTGGAAGGCACAGGGTCACATGGTATAAAATCAACTTTAGAGACCCACAACCTCATGGAAGGGGATTTGGAGAGGCAGAATCCTCACAAACTATCCATTACATTAACGGCTTAATTTTTTCATATTATTTCAGCTCCAAGGAAACTATTGAGGGGAGTGGGGAGGTGAGGAAGTCCTGGCCTTTCCACTGAAATTTCTGGCACAATATCCAGACACTGACAAATATTTAGTGAATAAAATAGAAAGGTGGCAGTGTAAGGGGAGTAAAGCAGAAAGGTGGTAAACATGGAAGTTAGTATTTGATTTCATGGTCATTTTCTTGCAATGGTCTTTTAAAATTCTCTTTTGGAAAGGATTCCAAAATAACTGCTATACTCACAAATATATTAATACTCAACATCATTAGGCTTCAGAGCAATGCACATGAAAACTACACTGAAGGGGCACCTGGGTGGCTCAGTCGGTTGAGCCTCCAACTCTTGATTTTGGCTCAAGTCAGGATCTCAGGGTCCTGAGATAGAGCCCAGTGTCAGGTTATACACTAGGCATGGAGCTTGCTTGGGATTCTCTCTACATCTCCCGCTGCCCCTCCGTCAGCCACCCCCTCAAAACCCCAAAACTGAATGTTATTTCACATCCAGTTGAATGCCCAAAATTAAAAGCACTGACAATTTGAAGTAAGGGTGAGAATGCGGAGAAATCGGGCTCTCATGTACTGTGGGTGGGAGTGTAGAACAGCACAACTTTGAGAAACTGACTATATGTAAGCCTACCCTACAATCCAGGAAGTTCACCCCTATGTGTATATATAGCCAGGAGAAATGAGTGTCTATATCCACCAAAAGACATATACAAGAATATTTACAGAAGCTTTCTTCTTTTTTTTTTTTAAAGGGAAAGGAGAGAGTGAATCCTTTTTTTTTTTTTAAAGATTTTATTTATTTGACAGAGAGAGAGGGAGAGAGCAAGCAAGCACAGGCAGACAGAGTGGCAGGTAGAGGCAGAGGGAGAAGCAGGCTCCCCACCAAGCAAGGAGCCTGATGCGGGACTTGATCCCAGGACCCTGGGATCATGACCTGAGCCGAAGGCAGCCGCTTAACCAACTGAGCCACCCAGGCGTCCCTAGAAGCTTTATTCTTAATCCCAAACTGTAAACAATCTGTATGTTCAATCATAGTAGAATGAATAAATGGCAGTGTATTCATATAATGGAATATTACATAGCAGTAAAAAGGGATGAATTGCTACCGGCAACACTGATGCTCAGATATCATCTTGAAAAAAGCCAAAAACAAGAGTAAATATAATACATATATTCTAATCCACTCATTCTACCTATATGAAGTTCTAAGAATTGATTAGAGACATCAGATTAATAGTTACTTTTGAGGGGTGGTTGACTGATAAGGGGACACGAGGAAGCCTCACAGTATAATAAAAATATATCTTGATCTGAGTGGTTGTTACACAGGTGTAGACTTCTATAAAAAGGAACCAAACTGTATACTTAAAAAAAAGTGTGCTTTGGGACGCCTGGGTGGCTCAGTTGGTTAAGCAGCTGGCTTTGGCTCAGGTCATGATCCCAGCGTCTTGGGATCGAGTCCCACATAGGGCTCCTTGCTTGGCGGGGAGCCTGCTTCTCCCTCTGCCTCTGTCTACCACTCTGTCTGCCTGAGCTCGTGCTTTCTCTCTCTCTAAAAAATAAATTAAAAAAATATTTTTTTTTTAAAAAGTGTGCTTTGTACTGTAGGTAAGTTATACTTCAATTTTTAAAAAAGTCTACTTTCACTCTTCATACAGAAAAACTGGTAGGATTTCTCCAGGACCACTGGAAATCCTACTGGAACCCTTTCTTTTCCTTGCTGGTACTCAAACATACTGATCTGACACCATGACTTTCTTCTGAATACTGCTTCTAAATATCTTGGCTTGCTGAAACCATATGAACAAATGATCATAGGACTCTCCCTTCGGCATTGTCTGGAGAGTAAGCTAGACACAGATGAGTATTTTGGTGTGTGGCAATGTGGTATGCAGATGGTGGGGGACATAAGTGTAGGCACACTTGGCACATATTTCCCACTATGGGAACAACTCATGGACAGAAAAACAGGGTCCCACTGGCATGTTAGTTAGATCCTGTCCTGCCTAGAAATATGGCATCCTTCACATTTCCCTTCCTCTTTTTTTTTTTTTTTTTTTTTTTTTTTGATAAAAGAATGCATCCTTCAGGGGGTAACCAAGGGGTCCTGGAGGCCAGTAGGGCTCTTCCTCATTGTCGATGCCATTCCTTAAGGAAATAGGTTCATAGCATCCTTTGTGGTACAATAGCTAAGCAAACCAGAGGTATGTCATCTCCCTTCACGTTCCCTTTCTTCTGGGCCTTCCTAAGAACCCTGTCCTGTCCTGGACGGGCACCTAATATGAGTTTCCAGGCCCTGGCAAGATTGAGCCTTTCTTTGTGAACCCCAGGGTAGACCCTTTTAATTAATCTCCAAAGCATCTGGATCCTGTTTCTCAACACAGGTTAAGTAACTAAGCTTCTTGAGCTCCTCTATCTGAGCTCCATGAGAATGGAAAAAAGGAATTACTTTCCGAGGGATATGCCTTAATTCCATAATATCTTCCTTATATGAGTTGACAAGGTGCTGAACTCCATTCCCAGGCATGGATGTCACCACAAAATGGCAGATCATTTTAATTTCTGAAATGAGAGCAGTACCTTTTGAGATCAAGCAGAAGCTTGTGTGAAATCTCTTTGACAAGAGCTTGAAGGTTTTCTCTTCTGTTTTTGATGGTTTCTCTTCACCATACCCTATATCCTTCCCTACCTTCTCTCTCATCTCCTTTGTGTCCTTTCTTTGAGATGCCCTTCCTACTTTCTCACTGAGTTTCACTAATTTTTCTCTCCCACCAGTTGTATCTTCCAACATCCTTTTCTGTAACATCACTTTTGACATGGGAGTTAGATTGGACCACTTCAGGCTATACACTTAAGTTTTCTTTCCCTCTTCCTCTAACCTGCCTCCATTTTACCACTTGACTTGACAAATAAGCAGAATTTTGAGAGCCATTTATGTCAACATTTTCATTTATTAAAACACGTTTTGTTAGAAATACCTATCTGGCATTGCCTGGGTGGCTCGGTCAATTGAACATCTGCTTTTGGCTCAAGTCATGATCCCCAGGTCCTGGGATCGAGTCCTGCATCAGCTCCTTGCTCATCAGGGAATCTGCTTCTCCCTCTGCCTGCCACTCCCCCTACTTGTGCTTTCTGTCTCTCTAGCAAATAAATAAAATCTTTAAAAAAAAAAAACCAATCTGTTTTTCATTTTAACCAAATACACCAGCAAGATTGGTTAGATGACCTTCTTTGTATGCCTTCTAGTTTAAGGAGAATTTTTTTTTTTTTT
>RCUC01079201.1:0-14002 GCA_003697995.1 Taxidea taxus jeffersonii
CCCCCATCAGGGGTTCTGTGGAAAAGCCCTCCATTTAAATGTGTCTGAGGTTTCTTCCCTGTGAGACTGGAGTTGTGGGCTTTAGGATGAATTATTCATTAAAAATACCTTATAGACACAGTAAAAGATAGCTACTGATGTACATTATATCCTATTGTTTTGAATTTTAAAAGCCAAGTAAGAGATAGCACTTACATAGCTTTTATACTTTGCCTTTTTTTAAATAAGATTTTATTTATTTATTTGATGGACAGAGATCACAAGCAGGCAGAGAGGCAGGCAGAGAGAGAGGGGGAAGCAGGCTCCCGCTGAGCAGAGAGCCCGATGCAGGGCTCGATCCCAGGACCCTGGGATCATGACCCGAGCTGAAGGCAGAAGCTTTAACCCACTGAGCCACCCAGGCGCCCCTATACCTTGCCTTTTTTATCAATGTTGCTTTAAGATCCATCCTTTTTGAAATAACAGGCATTCTTCCCCCACTATGATGTGATATATGCATTCCTGAAAATCTTCATGTTCTGCATAATTGTGTGCTAAAAATAGCAGGGCTTGTGGGATAATTAGACCCACACATGATTAGGGGCAGAGCACTGGAAACCTGCGCACCAGTGTGCCTCCGTGGATAGTGGCGATCCTGGGACGCGGAGAGGAGCTGGGGGAAGGCTCAAGGCCATGGGGCCCCGCTCCAGCAGCTGCAACTTCGGGCTCCTCTGACCTTGAGGAGTTATCACCTCCAAGACAAGATATTGTCAAAATTTACAATCCGATCCTCCCCGTGTCGCTTTAATTATCAGAAGATGTTTTTAACCCAGGGAGAAATTTCTTGGTAGCTTTCTCACAAGCACTCGAGGCGTCATGGGCTGGTTCCACGCTGGGGACACACAGCAGGTTCGAAGCCCATAGATCATGGCCAGACTCGAGAATGCCCTCAGGTGGGGCGCTCAGTCCTGTCAGAGGATCTTCCTGTATTACTAAGAATTTTGCCTCAGTGGTGCTCAGCTTGTGTATTACCTGTCCGCGTGGGCAATGCCTCTCTTCTCCTGGTCCCGAGCTTGCCAATAGGTGACCCTCTTTATGCACCTGGTAAAGCTGCTGGGAATCCCCTTAGCCAGGTAACCAGACTGTTTCTCCAAGGGGTTTTGTTGCTTTCGTAGAGTCGACCTTAGTTCCTTAAAGCTGTCTGGTCATATCTGAGGCTAGCAGGTGATTCTCGAGTATGACGTTCCAGTCTAAGCCTGGTTATACAACCAAAGTTTCCAGTTGTGTCCTGCCACAAGGATGGCGATTCTCACGGACCTCACAGAAATAAGTATGCTGCCATGAAAATAAGACTATGCACGAAGAGTTTCCAAATTCTTGAGGGAAGAGGCAGGGAGAAAAATAAAACGTTTTGTTTTTATTCACATAGGTATATGTGGGCCAACTATTGAGAGCTTAAGAGAGAAAGGTTTTCTTAAATCTGGAAAAACAAACACAAAAGAACCAGCAATGTTCTGAAATTGAAAATCGTAGAGATTATGATCATACTTCTCAGCTCATTTAGTCCCATGTAAGAATTCCAGTGGACCTTGATTCCTTTGTTAGAAGTTGTGCCAAGGGGCGCCTGGGTGGCTCAGTGGGTTAAAGCCGCTGCCTTCAGCTCGGGTCATGATCCCAGGGTCGTGGGATCGAGCCCCGCATGGGCCTCTCTGCTCTGCGGACAGCCTGCTTCCTCCTCTCTCTCTCTGCCTCTCTGCCTACTTGTGATCTCTGTCTATCAAATAAATAAATAAAATCTTTAAAAAAAAAAAAAAAAGAAGTTGTGCCAAGCCCTTGGTCTTTCTGTTAGAGCTCTATAAATTCTTACCCACTTCAGTGGTGTGATCTGAAAGTTAGCAGAAACCCGTGCTTGTGAGTGTCCTTTTCATGAATCTCTCTGAAGATGACTTTTGCAAAAACATCAGAATAAAACAATAACTTCTGTAAAGGATAAAAAGACTTAAAAAATGACCATGGATAAAGATCTGTTGAAAATTCATTATTGATTGTTTCAGCGACACACCACATTTTTAAGATAATAACTGGAATTATGACTGATAACATGGTCCCAGAATATATTAGGATTTCAGAAATGTGATATAAATTCTTGAACGACTTATATTAATAATGTATATCCACGCGAATATAAGCTAAGAAGGTTTTGTATCACTTATGTGACCATGCTTCCCATGTAATTTAACATCAAATGAGCCTAAATCAGTTTAATGTCTCTTCATTTACAAGGAGAGAGAACAAACCTTTTGAGATGTTTCAGGGACTTTCTGGAAATTACTTCCAGGTCAAAAAGCTTCACTTAGAATTTGATTTGGGGAAGTTGTTAAAAATATCAAAAGGTTTGGACACTTGATTGAATAGAATCACGGATAATTATGAAATGATATTTAATTACCTTTTTAACCAAAGAGACTATCTTAAAGGCAAATACAGAAGGTTACACAGTGTTAAGCAAAACTCAGCTCTTAATGATAAGACTCTGTTAAGTCATCAAACACTTCATAAGGACAACATGAAACACAGGTAATGATTTTAGCAAAACTGAATATTTGTTTTCTAGGTAGATGACTTAAAAGGTAAAAACAAAACAAAACAACCCTTTCATCACATCTTTCCAAGCACAGACCAGTAGTCCAAAAACACTTTGTCCTTCTAGTAGATAAAACATTACAGAAACAACCTGCCCAAACTAATATTTACTTTAAAAACACTGTAAGCAGTTTTTAGTCAGCTTGACTCCATGAGGTAAAATTCTCTCTCTGTTTCCAAATATACTGTTAGCTTGTCCTCCACTATTTTCCTTCTCATTCTGAAATAACCAAGTTTACTACTTCAGGACAAATTTACTTTTTTTTCTCCCTTTACACACAACGCATCTCTGTACCTCAGACCTTTTCCTACCCAAAAGCACACCCCACTTTCCTTGCTTTTCTTATTATCTCTAACAGTTTTAACGACACGTGTTAATTAGAATTCTTTAGCCCTGCTGATGCTGGGCAGCTCAGTCGCTCGAGTGTTGGACTCTTGGTCTCGGCTCAGGTCACGATCACGTCGTGAGATCCGGCCCCACCCTGGGCTCCACGCTCAGCATGGAGCCTGAGATTCTCCCTCTCCCTCTCTCTGCCCCTCTCCCTGCTTTCTCTCAAGTAGATAAATCTTAAAAAAAAAAATTCTTTAACCCTTTGAAACCTTAATGTCTAGTAAAAACAAAGAAGTAAGCATTTGTGAACTGTTACATCAGCATTCTTTTTTTTTTTAAAAGATTTTATTTATTATTTATTTGTCAGAGAGAGAGAGGGAGAGAGCAAGCACAGGCAGACAGAGAGGCAGGCAGAGGCAGAGGGAGAAGCAGGCTCCCTGCCGAGCAAGGAGCCGGATGTGGGACTCGATCCCAGGACGCTGGGATCATGACCTGAACTGAAGGCAGCCGCTTAACCAACTGAGCCACCCAGGCGTCCCTACATCAGCATTCTTTAGATTGGCAAATTTATAAATACATTTCATAATTTCATAATTTATGAACGTGCTCTTTCATAGCACAACCTTTCAATACAGCACATTTGGACGTGATTACCAACAGACCCAAACACCTTTAGTTTCTATGTCACAGAAGGCCAAAGGTAGATAAACCTCTGCCCAGTTAGTTAATGTTTCAGTTTTTTATCCGAAATGACCTAGATATTTATCATTTAACTTATCTCAGTAAAACTCTAAGGTTCAAGTTATCCAAAAGACTTGGGAAACATAATTATTGCTGAAAAGTTCATCTGTAAACTTTATTCTACTTGGGGCGCCTGGGGGGCTCAGTGGGTTAAAGCTTCTGCCTTTGGCTCAGGTCATGATCTCAGGGTCCTGGGATCGAGCCCCGCATAGGGCTCCCTGCTCAGCAAGGAGCCTGCTTCCTCCTCTCTCTCTCTCTGTCTGCCTCTCTGCCTACTTGTGATCTCTGTCTGTCAAATAAATAAATAAAATCTTAAAAAAAAACTTTTATCCTACTTACCTATCTATCTGAATTATTTGCACACAACAATTACATTTAGATCCTGAATGCACACTTCATGAGACACACTCAGCCATGGTTCCAAGTTCTTTCCTGGCTGACAAACTTTCGAAGAGATACCATGAGGGTATTTGACTAGTAAACACAGGTGGAATAATCATTGCACATCTGCGTTTGATTTAATGTTGATAACTTTTTTTTGGATCACCCTGAAGACATGTATATTTTAATTAAACCAACAAACATAAACTAGCTTTTTAGTTAGATGATCCCAGATCCCATGAACTTGAAGAACATGTGTGTTAGTGTCTATATTTCTGAGTTTTTGTAATCTTAATTCGTAAGGACTTATTTTTAAGCCAATTAAATAGAGCTCCTTTACATATTAATTTTGACAGTGCCTCCTGGGTGTAGAAGAAAATACCATCTCTCTGTTCCTGGATGTACACAGACGGACATAACCATACAGATGGACACAGAGAACTGCTAGCCTTATTTTGAAAATTCTCACCACGAATAATATAATATTCACTAAGATGAAATATTAGGGATGTAAAAGTCATTAATTCCTTTTTTTTAAGTCACTAATTTCTAAATAACAGTAGAGTTCAAATTATACTTGTAAGACAGAACAGTTTACGGTTACCTGCTCAAATGGCTAAAGCTTTTCACTAATGCTTCTAGAGAAGACATTTGAGATTTGCATTTGTCTTTGACAGGTGACCTCCTGAGGGGCTGTGGGCTAGTGTTTGGGCAAGGGACTGTCTACAGCAGTTTGTATTTTAAAAAGTTCCCCTCCCCCTTCAGTCTCAAGAGGTCATGGGCTTTGTCTTAGTTGGCCCCCCGGGGCGTTTACATTTTAAAGACAAGGCAAGATTTACATTTGGAAGGGACAGAGAAAGAAAATGAATTTTCTCCTAGGCGTTTTGGAGAGTTACTTGTCTATTATCAGAAGTCTAGGGTAATTACTATTTAATTCTTTTCTTCCTTTTCTCAAATGCTGAACAACTGGCTTCCAATATTTGAACTTTTTTTTTTTTTGGCAAGATCTGCAAATGTCTGAAGGCAAATAGGAAAGGGTCTGAGTGGACTCGTAGTAGCTCTCAGAGTAAGACTTTTGCCTCTCCAGAGATTCAAGGGACAGATTAAGAGTTGTTGGTTTTAACTCTCTTTTTGTCTTGCATTCCTGTGAGCTATTTTCAGAGAACTGGGTCATGGCTTCCGCTATAATGCTTACAGGTGGACTTATCCGTGCAACCACACAATTTTGAATACGTCTTTTTACGCCAGGGACGAGATTCCCTACTAAGGTGGAAATGTAAAGATTTCTATATTCGGGAGCTTCAGGGCACAGGACAGTGTGTCTTTGAAAGTTCTGTATAAAGCATGCAACAAAGGCCTTTGGAGGTTCCCCTTCTTTCTGAGAGCACCATTCCATCTTACGCACCCTCGCCATAAGGGCAAAGCCTATTCTACTGCTTCCGTCAGCTTCTGGACGTTGGCCTCCGGTTGGCCCCTTTCTTGATCATCTGTAGGAGGACCTGAGAGAAATTCTGGCCATCTCTTTCCCCTGGGAGTGGCGCTTGTCCCTGGGGGCCTTGGCTTGTCTGTTAACCACACTACAATGTTCCCCTGGTCACAAAGCCAACCTCAGTGGACATAGAATAAGATGAAAACAGAACCTGAGAACCTCATGTGGTTTTCACACAGGGGACCCACAGCAAAATTTGTCTAAATGGAAACCAGTCCAGTGAGAGCCATGAACTCGCCAGTCTGTGAGGTTGGCTTGAACAGCGGGCTTGTAGGGCCTCTGTCTGTGTTCTACCCCATGGTTTCCCTCCTCAACACAAATGACACAGAAGACAGAGAAAAAGGAAAACAGTGACCATCTCTGGGATGAAAGGGGTCAATAGCAAACAGGAGTACTCATAACAAATCTTTATCATAGTGGCTATAACTAAGGAATTATGTCTCACAAAAATTTTCTCCTGCTAATCTAAATTTAGAAAAGAAAAGGAGTCTCTTCACTCTTGCTCCCAGCGGACCCTGTAGGCAGAGACCCAGGAGACGGACATGGTTAAGAGTTCTTACTTTCATGCATGGCCCATAAGCGAGAGTGTCAGCCGGTGGAGAGCCCCATGATGGGTACCAAAACTGTAGGGGAGGGAAACTTTTTCCTTCCTCCCATCTAGGTTCTTTGGCTGGTCTAATAATTAAATTGATGTAAGACAGATTAACAAGAGGAAAACAAATTAAGTTTCATATGATGGGTTCCTATAAAAATGTGAGACTCAAAAAAGTGAACAAAGCAGGCAGCTTCTGTGCCTACTAGCCAAGCAAACAAAAAAATTCATGAAGAATTGATGAGACGAAGGCATTCGGACTTTGGATAGCAAATTAGTGAGGGAGAAGCAGGCTTGTTTATATAGCCTTCTTGGCCCTAAGTTTTCTAGCCCTGGTGATAAGGATGCCTTCTGTTTTCCCCGTGCAAGGAGGGTACCTTTCACATGGGAGATTTATTTTCTGCTTTCAGAGGGACAGAGGAGGGTTGGAGTGTCCTTGCACTAAGTAACTTTAATTCAAAAATAATCACTATGCCAAAGTGGCATATTTTGGGGTGGACAATTCTGCTCCCCTTCAAAAGTAAGTAGCTCCAAGCATTGTCATAAGAATCAAATAAGATTGTGGGGCGCCTGGGTGGCTCAGTGGGTTAAAGCCTCTGCCCTTGGCTCAGGTCATGATCCCGGGGTCCTGGGATCGAGCTCCGCATCAGGCTCTCCGCCCGTCAGGGAGCCTGCTTCCCCCTCTCTGCCTGCCTCTCCACCTGCTTGTGATGTCTGTCTGTCAAATAAATAAATAAAATCTAAAAAAAAAAAGAATCAAATAAGATCGTGCATAGAGAGCACCTCATGTAGTGCCTTGCAAGTAATAAGCTCTCAAAGTAGTTTCCGCTGTTATTATCATTAGGCTGTTTTGCGGCGTGTCCCTGAACACAGGCTCATTATTTTCCCGCAGAGTACAGTGTGGTGGAATCGGTCTGAGGTGACAGCAACGGGAGGTTTTGTTCAAGATTAGGTTCAGGATACTAGGAGGATGAACAGCAAATCTTTCAGGTAATTATTTATGAAAATTGATTCCCCTAATTGACTTTTGATAACTCTCTGGAAGCATACAAGTTAAGGATATATTCTCGGTCAAAAATGTGAGCGCAAATATTCTCCGTTGTCCAATTAGGGCAGATCCAATACCCTGACGTTCAGCTAAGCAGAAGAGAGGGTTGACACCTTTTTCTAGTTAAAGAATCCAGTCAGGAGATATGTCTTAATTATAGAAGACCATCCCAGCTCTCCAGGGATGTGGGCTGAGCTAATATTTTCCTCAGAATTCAATTACTGTTACTTTACTACACGTAGTTTAGTGGACAGCCTCTGGCCCTAATAATTTTAGCCAGGGAAATTCTTACAGCTGGTATTTGTGTTTAAGTGGACATTAAAATTCTCAATAAAGCTTTCCTGGAATGTTTAAATTTAACAGCTTAGCTCACTGGTAGATACTTCTATGTAATTTTGGTAGAAAATATATCTCAAGGTAACTGACACATTAGTACTGCATAGAGTTGTCAGATGTAATCCAATTAACTGTTGGGTGGCATCGGCCAAAAAGGGTGATTCTAGTTTGGGTGAGTTTGTTCTAAGCAATTGTTTTTCACCGTAAATGGAGAGTAAGATTCAGCGTCCACTGAGGCCCCTTCCTGCTGATGTTAATAGAGCCACGTCGTCAGCCCTGGTTTCCCTTTATCCCTGCCTCCGGTGTGCCCAGACGTGGAGTCAGGCGTTAAGGCTGAAGTTAAAAGGACAGAGGGCCAGATGATACCTACATCCTACGATAAAACTACCACAGAGGGCCTTCCATGAGAGAAAGGATGTAAACTATACAAAGGGCCCGAACAAAAATAAACATTTTTCTGTCAAAGGGGGTGGGGTAAGGAGAATAGGTTTATAGAATTCTGGCCACGGGAAGGAGCGTAGGTCCCGCAGGAGCAGCAGCCCAGCCCCTGCAGCACCTCTGCAGGCCAGAGAACAGGGGTAGCTCAGTCACGTATGCCAGAGATTGTCAGTGTGAAGTCATAGGGATGTTCTAGATCCTTCTTTAAAGATGACCACCTGCCTTTAAGCTTATTGGGAGCCAGTCATGTTTCCCAAATAAGACATCTGAGCTGCCAGGAAGACACTAAAGTGAGGGTTCCCAAAACGCATTGGGCGACTGGGTGGCTGGGGGTGCCAGCTGGCAGGACACTTTCCTCTGGGGACTGAGAGCAGCCATGTTGACAAGAGTCAGGGCCAACCAAGCCTGAGGCCGGTGTGAGCCTTAGCGTGGGATGGGACAGGAGGGTGTGCAGATCAGGCAGCAAAAACCTCCCCGTGTCGGGCAGAAATAATGGGCACGGGTCATGCCGACAAGCCCCGCGTGGCCTCCAGCGGGATGAGTGGATGAGGCCCCGCGTCCGAGGTCCAGCCGGGGCCTGCAGGAGGGACTGCTGGCTGCCTCAGAAGTGGGGCTGGGGCGGGATGGAGATGGATTTGGAGCTCCAGGTGACAAAGCAGGCAGGATGCTAAGTCTGTGACACCCCCCTCCCCCCGCCGCACTCATGCTGTTCACTATGCCCAAGTCCGACGTGCAAGGGTTGACAAAAAGAGCAAATGACTCCAGATCCTTAAAACGCCAACAGTAAGAGCAGCAACAACAACGCAAATACTCAGATTTCTAAACCGTGGAGCCCCAGAAGCGTTGCTTTGATTTCTGAAGAGCTTTATCTGAGATCAGCGTCTTCTAGGCCCAGAGGCTGGATTTCTGCCGCTGTCGCATACATGCACCTTGTCGTTTCTCCTGCACGGGGGGTGGGGGTGTGGGGGTGGCCTGTGGGTGCTTGGGAGCCTTCTCCTCCAGTAAACACAGACTCCCAGCTCGAGGTTCCCGGATGGCCTGGCTAAGCTGTGAGCTGTGGGCCACAGCATCATCACCCGCTGGGCTGCTCATTCTGTGTGTACATTCATTGACCCCAACCCCCTGGATCAGATGTCCAGAGTTCGAGCCCAGGAATCTGTGATTCGCAAACTCAGTGGCCCAATGTGTTTTGGGAACCCTCACTTTAGTGTCTTCCTGGCAGCTCAGATGTCTTATTTGGGGGACATGACTGGCTCCCAATAAGCTTAAAGGCAGGTGGTCATCTTTAAAGAAGGGTCTAGAACATCTTGACTCAGGTTATCCCTTAGCCTGCCTCTGGTATGTTCTCTGAGGACCCCCTGGGAGGGGTCACTGCTTAATCACCCCCCCCACACACCCTTTCATACCCTCGGACGAGTGATCTCATAAATTCCTGCTCCCAGGATGACAACTGCTAATCACTCAGGCCAGACTGCAGCCCATCTTAAAAATGTCTTTGGAGGACTACATACTTTTTAGGCACTGTCTGAAGTCCTTCACGTGTATTATTTGTTCCATGACAATGCTACGTGGTAAATACTATTTTATGTTCCTCGTTTAGCAGATGAAGAAACTGAGGTCTGAGGAGGTTAATGAACTTGCCCAGAGCTGGGATTGAACCCAGGCTTCTGCTACGGGGGCTGGGCTTCGGGCAGCACAGGCTAATCTTTTGCACAAGGGCCGGTGGGGGAAGGAGGGTATGGGGATGTGTGCTTGTTTTCTTTCGGGGGGAAGCCTCCTGGGGCGCCAAGCATCCAGGCTCTTGGCTACCATTTCTGGGGCCTTGGCAATCTCCCTGGCTTTCGTTTTGTTGTTGCATGTGTAGGAGACTGGCTTTTGCCTAAAATTTCTGCTCTGCCTCAACATCAACACAGACATTAGGCAGAGTGTGCCTGTAACACCTTGTCAAAGTTCTTCCTTGACTTGGAAGCCCCCACCTTCTCGGCTGCCATGTGTGCGGGTAGACACAATCTCACATTCTGGGAAGCATTTACCCAGGGTGTGCAAGCGTAGGGAAAATCCTCGAGGCCAGTGATTCTCAACTTGAGATGCTTGTATTGTAATGACCTCGTAGCTTTGAACCGTCCAGTTGCCCAGGCCACACGGCAGTCGGCTACAGCCGATGGTCTGATGGTGACAAAGCTCCTTCAGGGACAGCAACCTGCAGCCAGTCTCCACCAGTGGGGGCTGGGAGCCCCCGTGGTAGGCTGAGCGGTAGCTTCGGGAACACAGCTGTTGTCTCGGACTGATTGTGCGGCTCTTTCTGCCTGATGTGTCCCTTGCTTCCTCTTACCCTCCCATTTTCCAGGGGCTTCTGTTTGAACTGGGAGAGCACGCCAGCTGTGTTATTCAGGCGCTGGAGTCTAGCAGGCTGCTCCAGGATTAAATAAAAGGGTAGCCCTGTGTTTACCATCCCACAAATTTTTATTCATTCAGTAGACTTGCACCGTGGTAACGAACATTCTGTCTGTCTTAGGATGTTCTTCTTTTCCCGCCCCTGGAACTTCGGATCCCTGCAGTCTGAGGTGTCTGTCTTATCCACTGGGGCTTGGAATCAGGGAGAAAGCAAAGTGCCAAGGTGTGGGGAAAGGCTGAAGTCCTTCGGGACTTTTATCGGAGCGCGGTGATTGTAGGAGAAAGGGCGCAGAGAGCTTCCGAGCAACACATCTGAGGCCAGAGTGTGGACCTACCACACCCCTCCCCTGACGAGTTTCACGGCCACGGTCACCCAGGGAGCGGTCACTGCACTGTCCAGGCAGGTTACGAGAATTGGAGCCAATTGTGAAACACTCGTCGCAGAGGGCTTCGAGTCCCTCTTCCTTGCTCGTTCTCTTCTCTTTCATTGCCTTAGCCCACCCTCTCCCTATCTCCGTATCTCCCTATCTCGTTCTCTTTCAGTGTCAAGCCTTGTTCAGAACATCCCTTTGGGAGATCTTCCTGACAATGTGCTGGGCTCCTTGAAATCCCTGTGTTCCTATAGAATCCGCTCATCCTACCGGTATCTGCATTCTTTGGACTCACCTGGGGGGCCCAATGCTAACAAGAAGGCAGACTGAACACAGTGCAAACACCTCTTCCTTCTCTGTCCCAATCTTTTGCCTCTTATATGTATTTTTCTGTTCAAATCTATCTATAATTGGATAAATGGTTAGAATAAGAAAAGCTTCTGAAGTAATCACTTAAGCCAATCTTACATTTAAAAAATAAGATGCAAACGTTTAGGAGACAGTCATTTGAAAGCAAATTTAACTGCACATCTTTTTTTAAAGAAAATATTTTATTTATTTGAGAGAGAGAACACTAGCAGGGGGAGGGGTGAGGGGAGAGAGAGAAGCAGACTCCCCCGTGGGCAGGGAGGCCGATGCGGGGCTCGATCCCAGGACCCTGGAATCGTGACCCCAGCTGAAAGCAGATGCTTAACAGACTGAGCCACCCAGGTGCATCTTAACTGCGCATCATTAAAAAAACCAAAAAAACAAAACCCCCAAACTTTTCCAGAAATGTACTAACCATTTGTAATAGTCCTATTACCTTGTATGTTTGGAATATGTTACCCACATGATAGTTGGTTCTTCTAGTCGATTGAGAAATAACCTTTATTACCAATTTTTCATTGGTTGTCCATGGGAAAAGTCATGATGAGACCATCATGAGTAGCTCAAGATCCTTTTCACATGAAAGTATCATGTTTTTTTTTTTTAAAGATTTTATTTATTTATTTGATAGACAGAGATCACAAGTAGGCAGAGAGGCAGAGAGAGAGAGGAGGAAGCAGGCTGTCCGCAGAGCAGAGAGCCCGATGCGGGGCTCGATCCCACCACCCTGGGATCATGACCCGAGCCGAAGGCAGCGGCTTTAACCCGCTGAGTCACCCAGGCGCCCCGAAAGTATCATGTTTTATGTAGAAGCGCGTGTGCTGCGGAAACACAGAATCAGGACGTCAGACTGAGCTTGTTCTCTGTTCTAGGTATTCTGGGAATAAAGCTGAATAGCCAGAGTCAGACTGCATGTCCTGTTGATAAAATGAACACAGTAGATTTTGGAGCCTCGAGGACTACTGATCTCCATCCTCCCTTTCCTTGCTTCTTAATCAAATGTTCACACACACACACTTCGCTTTAGATGTCATGTGACCACCTTCAGAAATGCTAATGAGGGGAAAAGCCCCCCATAATTTTGTTACTATGATAAGAACACTTACTGTTTGGGGGTATTCCTTAAAGATTTTTTTTCCAAGCAAGTTACTTCTTTAAAAAAATAGTGTACAGACAAATTTATGTTATTTTTTCTCTTATAGGCTCATAAACATTTTTTTTTAAAGATTTAATTTATTTATTTGACAGAGAGATCACAGGCAGGCAGAGAGAGAGATGGGGAAGCGGGCTCCCTACCGAGCAGAGAGCCTGATGTGGGGCTCGATCCCAGGACCCTGGGAACATGACCTGAGCCGAAGGCAGAGGCTTTAGCCCACTGAGCCACCCAGGCGCCCCTAGGCTCATAAGCATTTTTACAGGTTGTGGCATAAAGTTCGCAACCCACCTTGTGAGTGGCTGTCTGTTCTGTGGGGCGGACGCAGAGACGGGACAATGTTCTTCAACATGCCCGATTTTCTAATTTCACTCTCCTGAGTAACGTGGTGGTTGTCCCTGTGAGGAAAGCCTCCTCTGCACCGCCCCCACCCCCGCCCACCCCGAGCCATTGCTGGTATTTCAGGGCATTTCCCGAGACTGGATTTCTGGGATGTGACTATTGTGATTTGCCAAGCACGGCCCCACAAGGCTACTGGAGCACCAGCAGGCACCGTGGAGTCTCTGATAAATAACCCGCATTGATCTCTCCTTTTGTGATTTATCTTGGTTTTTTTGCCCTTTGAGCTCTGAATCATGGCTCCACGGGGTGGTTTTGGAAAATCATTTACCTGTCAGCCGCAGAACGCTGACCGTAGCCTATAAAAGGTCAAGGGGGAACAGACCCAAGGTGGGATCACAGCCGCTCTCCTCTCTCTCCTCCTTCCAGGACGGTAGCCTGGATTCTGCACACTGCGACCCCAGGGAAGAAATATGGATAAGTTGTTGCTGTGTCTCCTGGTCATCGTTAACCTCCCTGGTGCTTTCTTCCAAGAAAGTAGGTGCTTGCTTCAGATGGTCGCTGAGTTCTTGTCTCCAGACTGCATGGTGCAAAGCCACGGGAGAATGGTCAGCATGGATGAGGGGTGGTGGTCTGGGGGAGGGGGCAATCTGGTTTCTAAGTCCGTTCTATCCACACATGGTGAGAGAAGACATCTTTGTAGCCTGATAAGCTATTAAAAAAGAGACCACTGACGCCTGGGTGGCTCAGTTGGTTAAGCAGCTGCCTTCGGCTTGGGTCATGATCCCAGCATCCTGGGATCGAGTCCCACATCGGGCTCCTTGCTCAGCAGGGAGCCTGCTTCTCCCTCTGCCTCTGCCTGCCACTCTGTCTGCCTGTGCTCACTCCTGCACTCTCTCTCTCTCTGACAAATAAATTTAAAAAAAAAAAGAGACCACTGAAGAACCTAGATGTCCATCAACAGATGAATGGATAAAGAAGATGTGGTATATATATACAATGGAATACTATGCAGCCATCAAAAGAAATGAAATCTTGCCATTTGTGATGACATGGATGGAACTAGAGGGTATTAAGCAAAATAAGTCAATCGGAGAAAGACAACTATCATATGATCTCCCTGATATGAGGAAGAGGAGATGCAATGGGGGTGGGGGTTAAGGGGGTAGGAAAAGAAAAAATGAAACAAGATGGGATCGGGAGGGAGACAAACCAAAAGAGACTCTTAATGTCACAAAACAAACTGAGGGGGGTGGGGGGGAGGGGTGTTGGGAGAGGGTGGTGGGTTTACATTATATTTTTAAATTAAAAAAAAAAAAGAGACCACTGGCCTCAGTGGAATCACTTGGGTGACTTAACACCTAACCTGACTGCGGGGACCAGCGCCCCCGCCCCCCC
>ML095807.1:12210-24949 GCA_003697995.1 Taxidea taxus jeffersonii
AGAAGGCAAATTTATGAATCAGTTAAGCACAAAACATGTTTACCGGCAGATTTCAAAAGCACAAACCTAGTTCCAGCATCCAGCGCTCTAGCATTTTATCCCATTTGGTTTAAAGTTTCAGGTCACCAAAATACTTTGAAAGGTACTTTAACAATTACCCATTAAAACTTTGAGACAGAAAATTAACCATCAGTTTTAGTCATTTCTTTGCTAGCAGATTTCAGCAAATAACACGAGCTTATTTGACCCTCAGTAAACTTTGAAGTTTCACATTTACTGCTGTTAGTTTAAAAGACATGTTCATCTTGGGACGCCTGGGTGGCTCAGTTGGTTAAGCAGCTGCCTTCAGCTCAGGTCATGATCCCAGCATCCTGGGATCAAGTCCCACATCGGGCTCCTTGCTGGGCAGGGAGCCTGCTTCTCCCTCTGCCTCTGCCTACCACTCTGTCTGCCTGTGCTCGCTCTCTCTCTATAACAAATAAATAAAATCTTTAAAAAAAAAGCCATGTTCATCTTAATTAAACCAACAAACTTAACTTAGTTCAAATACTGATTTATGTTCCACCTGGGCCCACACCACTTCGAATGTTTACCTGAGACACGGGTGGGAAGATTTGGAGTGGGGGGTGTTAGGTCCAGGGGGTGCTCTCCTTGCTCCTTGACAGAGAAGAGAGAAGGAGCGGTGGTGCAGGAAGCACCGAGGATGGTCTAGAGGCCAATTATGCAGGCCACACCCAAGTTGTTGCAGAAACAGAACGAGGAGACAGAAGAACAAGGTGCCGCCAGAAGGCAGAGAAAGGATTCCTAGTTTTAGAGCTCATCAGCTCTGAGAGAGGAGTAGACGCCATGCTTTCCGCCAGCAAGGAAGAGGCTAGGCAGTCCACGTCGGGCCAGAGAGGGCAAGGAACTTCCCTGAAACAAAGGGAGTTTCGGCAGCTGCTTGGGAATACTCCTTAAAGTCTCTGTCTCGAGTTAGACAAACCGCAGTTGGCTCTAGTTATAGCCATTAACACAAGAAATGAGTGAGGGAGAAGCCCCACATCTATTAGGAGGAACGGAGAGATGAAAGTTAGAGTCCCCTTACTCTCTGCTTAGCCCACTCTTTCAAACACAACAAACAACACAACAGACAACAAAAAGACAAGACAAAGACAACAAAAAGACAACCGCAAACCCAGCGGCGGTCCTCACCTGGAACCTGCCACTGGTGGGGATTTTCTCGGTCCCCTATAAGCACTCGCTGCTAAGGATTTTCTCGGTCCCTTGCAAATGAGCAACACAACAGACAACCACAGACCCAGCGCCTCGTGGAGATTTTCTCGGTCTCCTGCAACCACCCACTGGTGGGGATTTTCTCGGTCCCCTGACCACCTAGGGGTACCTGAACCCCCTAGGCGATCTACCAGAAGAGGGATGGGGCATCCCCGCATCCACTCCAGCCCTGGAGAGCATGGCTGCGTCCAGCTTCTCCCCGGTGGGCCATACCCTGGAGCTCCACAACCAGAGAGACCAGATCCCACAGAATAAAATCTGGAGATCTTACCTCCACAGGCTTTTCCCAGAAATTCTGATGCTGGCTCAGTTCTCCTAGTTTAATCCTGGACAAGCCCCCAGTGTTAGGGTCCATAATCAAAGGAGGGAGACTGATACAAAGCAAAAGTCAAGCAAAGCTTTATTTCACGCCAAGCATCAAGAATCAAACTGACCGGCCAGGGCCATGTCTTACAAAGAGAGGCGACCCCTCTCTGCCTTACAGACTGGCTTTTAAGGGCAAAGGCCATGTGGTTGGGCCTGGCCACGCACAGGTGGCCAATGACACAGAGAAAACTGCACAGTCAGGCTAGGTCACACATAAGTGACCAACTGAATTACAATTTACCCTATAATGGACATTTGAACTAGTCTATCACCTTGGTCAGAACTGGCACCCAAAAGGTGCCCAAAGGGCAGGGCCCATACTCCTTGGTAGCTAGGGAGACACTATGCGCCCCCACTGATTGGATGTCTCCATCTGGCCTGACCCACCCTTGTATTTGGGCTTTGTTACCTGGGACTGGTTTCCGGGACTTGTTTTTAAGTAAGTCCCCGGGTGGGGGGGCAGGGTCCATTTAAGTTTTACTGCATAAACAACAAAACAGCTATTCAACCGAAATGGAGCTGTTTTGGCTAAATAGGCCCTTACAAACCCCAAACTCTATAATCAGTTGCTCCTTAGGATCCTGGGGCAGCAGCTCTTTCTGTCTCTGGGTCCTATCCCGGTGTTTTTGCTTAAAACCACTTTTTTGCTCTGAAGACATCTCAAGAACTCTTTCTTGTCCAACTTCTCTGGAACTCACCAATATTCCAAAACTACATCACCACCAAACATTTAAAGAAGACTTAATGCCTATTCTTCACAAACTATTCCAGAAATAGAATAGGAAGGATAGCTTACAAATTCATTCTAGGGGGCCAGCATGACCCAGATACCAAAACCCAGATAAAGACAGTACAAAAAAAAACCCCAAAATTACATGCCAGTATCTCTGGTGAACACAGATGCATAAATCCTCAACAAAATATTGACAGACCGAATCCAATAATCCATTAAAAAAAATCAGTCTCCGAAATCAAGTGGGATTTATTTCTGGGATGCAAGTGTGGTTCAATATTCACAAATCAACATGACACATGACATTAAAAAGGGATATTATGGCAGCACCTGGGTGGCTCAGTCAGTTAAGCATCCAGCTCCTCATTTTGACTGAGGTCATGATCACAGGGTCCTAAGATCAAGCCCCGCAAATGACTCTGCACTGAGTGTGGAACCTGCTAGAGATTTTCTCTCTCCCTCTGCCCCTCCCCGCTTGTACACACTCTCTCTCAAAAATAAATAAATAGGGACGCCTGGGTGGCTCAGTTGGTTAAGCTGCTGCCTTCGGCTCAGGTCATGATCCCAGCGTCCTGGGATCGAGTCCCACATCGGGCTCCTTGCTGGGCAGGGAGCCTGCTTCTCCCTCTGCCTCTGCCTGCCTCTCTGTCTGCCTGTGCTCGCTCTCTCTCTAATAAATAAATAAAATCTTAAAAAATAAATAAATATAAAATAAATAGAAAGAAAAAACCATATTATTTCAACTGATGCAGAAAAAGCATTTGACAGAGTACAACCCCCATTTATGATAAAAATCTTCAGCAGAGTAAGCTTAGATGGAACACACCTCAACATAATAAAGGCCATCTATGAAATACCCCCAGCTAACATATTCACTGGTGAAAAAATGGGAACTTTTCCCCTAAGGTAAGGAACAAGGCAAGGATGTCCACTTTTTCATTCAACATAGCACTGGAAATGTCAGATACATTACTGCCTGTGCTCTCTTCTACAGTTTTTATGGTTTCAGGTCTCACACTTATGCCTTTAATCTATTTTGAGTTTATTTTTGTGTGTGGTATAGAAAAGTGGTCCTGTTTCATTCTTTTGCATGTAGCTGTCCAGTTTTCCCAACACCATTTATTGAGGAGACCACCTTTTTCCCATTGTGTATTCTAATCTCCTTTGGCATAGATTAATTGATCATATAATCATGGGTTTATTTCTGGGCTCTCTATTTTGTTCCATTGATCTATATGTCTATCTTGTGGGAGTGCCATACTGTATTGATTACTTCAGCTTTTGAATATGTTTTGAAATTTGTATTGTGATGCCTCCTGCTTCGTTCATTTTTTTCAAGACTGCTTTGGGTATTTGAGGTTTCTTGTGGTCCCACAGAAATTTTAGGGTTATTTGTTCTAGTTCTATGAAAATGCTATTGATAATTTGATGGGGATTGCATTAAATATGCAGATTGCTTCAAGTAATGTGGACATTCTAACAGTACTTGTTTTTCCAACTTATGAGCATGGGTTATCTTTCCATTTTGTGTTCATTTTCCATATTATGTGTTTGTGTCATCTTCCATTTCTCTCATCAGTGTTTTGTAGTTTTCAGAGTACAGGTCTTTCGCCTCCTTGGTCAAGTTTATTCCTAAATACTTTATTCTTTTTTGTGCAATTGTAAATGGCATTGTTTTCTTAATTTCACTTTTGTTATTTCATTATTAGTGTGTAGAAATGCAGTGAATTTCTGTATATTGATTTTGTATCCTGAGACTACTGATTTATTAGTTCTAGTAGTTTTTCCATGGAGTCTTTAGGGTTTTCTATATCTAGTATCATGTCATCTGCAAATAGTGGAGGTTTTACTTCTCCTTTACCGATTTGGATGCCTGTGTGTGTGTGTGTGTGTGTGTGTGTGTGATTGCTGTGGCTAGTACTGGAAATTCTAGAAGAGAACACAGGCAGTAATGTATCTGACATCAGCTGTAGCAACATTTTTCTAGATATGTCTCCTGGGACAAGGGAAACAAAAGCAAAAACAAGCTGTTGGGACTACATCAAAATAAAAAAGCTTCTGCACAGCAAAGGAAACAATCAACAAAACTAAAAGGCAACCTACAGAATGGGAGAAGATATTTGCAAATGTCATATCCGTTAAAGGGTAAGTATCCAAAATATATAAAGAACTTGTATAACTCAACACTCCCTCAAAAGTTATTCCATTAAAAATGGGCAGAAGAAGGGGCGCCTGGGTGGCTCAGTGGGTTAAGCCGCTGCCTTCGGCTCGGGTCATGATCTCAGGGTCCTGGGATCGAGTCCCACGTCGGGCTCTCTGCTCGGCAGGGAGCCCGCTTCTCTCTCTCTCTCTCTCTCTGCCTACTTGTGATCTCTGCCTGTCAAATAAATAAATAAAAATCTTAAAAAAAAAATGGGCAGAAGAAATGAACAGATATTTCTCCAAAGAAGACAACCAGATGGCCAATAAAAACATGAAAAGATGCTCAACATCACTCATCAGGGAAATGCAAATCAAAACTACAATGAGATGTCACCTCACACCTGTCAAAATGGCTGTATAAAGTAAAAACCACAAGAGACAAGGGGTGTTGGAGGACGGAATGTTCTGAATATATATTTGGTAAATCCATTTGGCCCAGTGTGTCATTCAAAGCCATTGTTTCCTCGTCAGTTTTTTTTTTAAACCCATGCTTTAAGCCCCACCGGTTGCTTGAAGTCATAAAATTTGGTCCCACTCGCTTTCTAAGCCAATTCCTATGGAGATTCATTTTCTCCATGTGCCCCTGTGTGTTAGTCTATCTCTCATCTTTCTCTGTGAACATGGCTCTCTCCCCACCATAGTGGCCATTGTCCATTTCTCTCCCAAATTATGTCTCTGCACTTCCTACCTTCTTCTGTTTGGCCTCTTCTCGAGACTTTTAGTTGGGGGAGTTCATTTTCAGTCTTCAGGTTAATTTCTGGGGTATTGAGGCAAAAGGCAAGTGTCATACAGTGCCAGGGAGATTGTACATTGTGACCAAATATTTAAAGTACATTTTAGCAAACACATGTTGTTTGTTTTTATTATGTTGAATTAGCCAACATATAGTACATCATTAGTTTCTGATGTAGCGTTCAATGATTCATTAGTTGCATATAACACTAAGTGCTTATCACAACATGGTGCCATCCTTAATACCCATCACCTGGTTACCCCATCCTCCCACCCTCTTCCCTTCTGTAACCCTCAGTTTGTTTCCCAGAGTCCAGAGTCTCTCACTCTGATTTGTCTCCCTCTCTGATTTCTTCCCATTTAGGGGAGGTGGGTGGGATGATGAATGAAATAGGTGACAGGGATCAAGAGAACACTCATCTTATAATATACAATATAGTGGCAAATCACTATACTGTGTACCTGAAACTAATATAACACTGTATGTTAACCATACTGGAATTAAAATTAAAATTAAAATTAAAAAACATAGTGTCTTATCCTGGATTATCCAAATGGGCTCAAAATCCAACCACATATATCTTCATAAGAGAGGGAGAAGGAGTTTACAGACAGACACAGAGGGGATGGCCATGTGAACATGGAGCAGAGAAAGATGCAGCCACAAGCCAAGGAACACTAACAGCCTCCAGAAACTGGAAGAGGCAAGGAGGAGATTGTCTCCCAGAGCCTCCAGATGGAGTGCGGCCTGGCCAACACCTTGATTTTGGACTCTTGGCCCTTAGAATTGACAGAAAAGATTGTGTTTTTTGAAGCCATCCAATTTGTACACATTTATTATGCAACCTTAGGAAATGACTATGTTTACCCTTATACCACTTTATGGATTCTTCTTTCTTTTCTATATGAATTTTATATCTCTTTGGAGTTGACTCTATGGCGTTTCCCATTAAGATACTGTCTGATAGAGAACATAAGATGATGAACCCATGAAGGAGATCAAGAGTTGGCAGTCTTATTTTCTAACATTATATGGCAGTCTTATTTTCTAACATTATATAATACTTACCCACATGTATGTGGTTTTCCTGCATTAATGACCACTGATGGCCAGAAGATGCTCGAGAACATTCTGCAGTCAAAGTTTTCCCTATGAGTTGACTCTTACAAAGGAGAATCAGGTCATGCACTTTGAGAATAAATACACAGGTTGGCACATTTATTTCTGCTTTATTCCGTAAGACACAGCCAGTGGTGATTTTGGAGGAGGTCTTCCAACAGAGGTTATCATGGCGATGACGGTTTACCACTTATTCTAGGTAAAGAAGCTGGAGAAGGAGGAGCAACTCCTCTGGGTAGAGATGGCGCGGGTAGAGATGGTGGTGGGCATGGCCCTCTATCTGCCTGTGAATGTGGTGGAAAAGCTCCTGAAATTTAAGGGCAACCTGAGGGCCCATGCTCCTATAACAAAGAATCCAATGTCTAAGTGCTGGCAATCAAATATGTAGCAAATAATTCATGACAGTAGACATTTGTGTCTTCTTACACATTCAAGGTGATAAAAGCATTTTATCATGCTTTTTGATATTTATCACCATTCAAGGACTTAACAGTATAGGCAAAAGACTTCTATGGACATTTGATCAGGATTTTAAGCTCTACATAATGACTGCGTCTGCTAACACTAATGCTAGAAGAGTTGGCACCCTCATCAAAAGCTCTGTGAAACAGTAACCCCAAATGATGCAAAATTAGGTTTCATGATGAGCAAATACAAAGAGGAATCAATCTCCACAGCTTGAGTCTGTTAGACTAGTTGGTTTAAATATGGATAATTAATATAAGGTCCCCAAATAGGAATGATTCCTATAAGGTCTTGGTTTGCTCCCCTTGGGAGCCATTAGCTTTAAACAGTCTGTCCCACAGTGCCAATGACCCAGCTGTCTTCTAATAATGTCAGTCATAGCCATTTGCATAGTAATATGCTTATCAGAGTTTTTACACCTATTATCTCTTTTGATCCTCATTATAACTTTGTACCATGTGTAGGGGAAGTTTCATTTCACTTCTTGTGGATGCAGAAACTGAGACTCTCAAGATTTAAGGGACTAAACAAAGTTCGGGCCATTAGTGCAAAACATGATTAGGACTTGACTGCAGTTCTTCACATACCTAATTCAGCTCCCTTTCTTTCTTCCTTCCTTCCTTCCTTTCTTTCTTTTTTAAAAAGATTTATTTATTTGAGGAGCAGCAGAGGGAGAGAATCTCAAGCCAACTTCCCGCCAAGCACGGAGCCCCATGTGGGACTTGATCTCACAACCCATAAGATAGCGACCTGAACCGAAAACCAAGAGCTGGACGCTTAACTGACTATGCCCCCCAGGGGCCCCCCAGCTCCCTTCCCATAGGGCTACCTCCTCATGAATGCATGTCATCTGTCATGAGCTGAGGATAAATCCTCAGGGGTGAAAAAAGAGAGAGTAACTGACTTCTCAGAGATGTGAAAAGGGAAGGAGGATCAGAAAAATAAATATAGTGGAAAATTATAAAATATTACAATGAAACAGAATGAATCTGGGGAAAGGCTGCTAGATTGGGCCATTTGGAGTTCACTGGCAACTTTCAACATAAGTTTTTAGTAGAATGGCAAAAAGACAAATTTTAAAAACAAACAGTTAGTGAGCATCTCCTCTGTTAAGATGCAATCTTCAGATTCTGAATATTCCCTCCAAACATAAGCTGACCTGAAGACTGTTATCAGCCGGCCGAGGAGTTCAGACACTCTTATGAGGATGTTAAGCATACATGGACATTTTTATCGAAGTAGATAGATCCAGTTCATCGGTTATTAAATGATGGCCAGGAGGTCTACAGAGGGCTTTGGGTAATCATGATATTGAGGATTTTCTTTTTGAAAGAAATTATTGTGGACCCAGTTATTTACATCACCAGGAAAATTTCCTCCCCCAAACAGTTTTGCTTACATAATATATTCTGTCACAAAACATTCAGTGCAGTTTAAGACACTGGTGCCTGAGTCTCTTCTACATATGAACATGGTTCACTGTCTTAGGAAATCGAACCTGAAGAGTTCTGTAAATGAAAATGTTAATTCACCAGAAAGTATGCTTTTGGTCCCATATTCCTTCCATCTAACAAAATAATTTCCTGCCATAGAACTCACCGTGACATGACACAGTATGGTCTAGTTTTGTTACCTGTGTTCCCTGTTGCCAGCATTCTGTTCCAGGTTGTTTGATCTTTTTTTTCTTTTTTTGTATCTTGGTTTAAACTTCTTTTCAGGCTCTGAATTCTTCATTTACCTGCAAAATCACCAGCATAAATGTACACTTAATCATGTAGTGTCAAAACACTATTATGTATGAAATACAGCATTACATTTCAGATCCATAGTCATGATTATTTTCACGACAATTAAGGACCCATGTGGGGGTGTGGCTAGTGTTGCCAATCGTAGTGGGTGTAGTGGAAGTCATGAAGAAAAAGGTCTCCAACCAAAGGCAAACAAACTCATTTTCACTTGTGGAAAAGAAAAGTTTTGCATGATTTATCATGGACATCTTTACTATTTTTTTTAAAGATTTTTTATTTATTTGACAGAGAACACAAGTAGGCAGAGAAGCAGGCTCTCTGCTGAGCAGAGAGCCCGATGCGGGGCTCGATCCCAGGACCCTGGGATCATGACCTGAGCTGAAGGCAGAGGCTTTAACCCACTGAGCCACCCAGGTGCCCCCATCTCTACTATTTTAATTGTTTTAGCCATCCCTACTTGAGTCCTGGAAAATGTCCCATAAGGTTTGATCCAAAACTTTTCTAGTCCATTTAAATTTCAAACGCATCCAAGAGCCTTCATGGGCAGATGACAGCCTTCCCAGAAGATGGAGGACCGCCAGTGTGAGATCCTTTAACTTGGCTATTATCCATGTTAAGATCTCTCTGAATCCACACTCTCATCTCCCCTCCTGGAAGCTATCTTCTCCAAGTGGTGGTTGTTTTTTATTCCCCCTCCCAAGCTTGGTGCCTATATAAGCACACTGTCCACAATTTCCTTTTTTATGTAAATGGTTCATTTGTACATTTTCAGAAAGGCACTCAACCTTTCTGCTTGTAATTTAAATTGGTTTAACAATCTGTAACCACACATAAAATCAGAGTCACAGGGATGCCCGAGTGGCTCAGCCAGTTGGGCATTTGCCTCTGACCTGGGTCATGATCCCAGCCAGGATCTGGGGATTTAGTCCCACACGGGGCTTCTTGCTTGGCAGAGAGCCTGCTTCTCGCTCTGCCTGTTGCTCCCCCTTCTTGTGCTCTTTCTCTGACAAATAAATAAAATCTGACAAATTTCTCTGGCAAAATAATGAAAATGAAATAAATTTTATTTATTTATTTGAGAGAGAGAGTGAGAGAGAAAACACAAGCAGGGGAAGTGGGAGATGGAGAAGCAGGCAGGGAGCCTGATGGGGTCCTGAGCCAAAAGCAGATGCTTAACTGACTAAGCCATCTAGGTGCCCCTAAATAAAATCTTAAAAAAAAACCGGAATTGTACAAATCTGAAATATGTAAACTGGGAGGGGCCTTATTAATTCACTCAATCTTATTCTCTCCTGTTAATGAAGGAGAAATGAAAGTCTGAGGAGTGTAAGTGACTTACTTGAAGCCACAGCCTTTAATAACAAAGCTGAGGCTTCTTAGGACTTCCTGTAATTACTCTATCTTGCCACTTCAAATGACTCAGAACAAGAGAAGCCATGCAGGGAGCCACTGAAAGAACATACATACTTTCTCATTTTAATTTTAAACATTGGTGATGAGAATAAATCACCAAGCACTGAAATTTAGTTTTCTAAAAATTATTTTTCCATGCTGTTTTTCTTAACACATGTGTTTTTGAAAGCTGTGATGGGGGCACCTGGGTGGCTCAATGGGTTAAGCCTCTGCCTTCGGCTCAGGTCATGATCTCAGGGTCCTGGGATCGAGCCCTGCATCGGGCTCTCTGCTCAACCAGGAGCCTGCTTCCCATTCTCTCTCTCTCTGCTGCTCTGCCTACTTGTGATCTCTTTCCCTGTGAAATAAATAAATAAAATATTTGGGTGTCTGGCTGAGTCAGTGCACCGTGTGACTCTTGGTCTCAGGGTTGTGAGTTTGAGCCCCACTTTGGGTATAGAGATTCCTGAAAAAATAAAACCTTACAGAAAAGCTGTGAGAGCTCATCATCATTTGCTTCATTCTTATGGTACCTGGTAACAATGTCAGCCCCAAATTAAGCTGATTCTAAGGTTCTCTTTTTATTTATTTATTTTTTTAAGATTTAAAAAAATTTTTTTATTTGACAGAGATCACAAGTAGACAGAGAGGCAGGCAGAGAGGCAGGCAATGTCGAGTATATTTTTAAAAATTAAAAAAAAATTTTTTTTAAAAATAAGAACCTAATTGTAGTTATGCTTTCATAACTAGATTTAAGAATCTAGACTTAAATTTAGATTTAAATAACATTAACATAGTAATCAATCTGGCATTTGTTCAGCGACAATTATATAAGTCATTCACATGGGAAGAAAAGGCAAATTCAAATTCCAGCAAGTCTACATGAAATAGCACTATCACTTATAATTTTTTAAAGATTTTATTTATTTATATATTTATTTATTCATTTAGAATGCAAGCAGGGGGAGAGATGGAGGGAGAGAGAATCTTAGGCATGGAGCTGGACACAGGGCTTGATCTCAGGACCCCAAGAGCATGACCTGAGTCAAAATCAAGAGTCAGTTGCTTAACTGACTGAACCACCAACACGTCCTAAAATTTTTAAATTAAACACTTCAAGGAAACCAAGTAAGGTTACTCCAAGCAGGGAAAGGAGGAGAGACATGCCATTTTGTTGTTAGGAATGCAGTGCAGCTTTGCCACAAAGGAGGGCACATGTCACACACACAGGCAACGCCCCAGGAGCGACTAGTTCTGGTGAGCAGGGGACACTGCACTCCAGGGCACTGCAGGACCTCTACTTGGCAAGGCCATTACCTTCAAGATCAGAAAATGTCGCAGATTTTTCTGATACATAGAAACAGACAAAATGAAGAGACAGAGGAATATGTCCCAAATGAAAGAACGGGAAAAAAGCACGGCAAAAACGCTAAATGAAATGGAATGAGAAATTCAGATAAATAAAAGCTGATGGGAGTTCATTACCATTAAGTGTGTCCTGCAAGAAGTACATGAAGAAATCCTTTAGGCTGAAATAAAAGGGCTCTAGACTGGAACCCAAACCCATATGAAGATCTAAAGTTCTCCCATAAGGCTTTTCAGAAACCCCAAATCCTGGAAACAATTCGAAAGTCCAGCAACAGATGAATAGGTAAATAAGATATATCCATACGAAGAAATACTCAGTAACAAAAATGAACCATTGATGAGGATACACAATGGATGAATCTTGAAAGCACTGTGCTATGTAGAAGGAGCCAGAAACAAAAGGACTATTGATCTATGATTCCATGTATATGACTTAAAAAAAAAGACAGAAATTAGATCAGCGGTTGCCAAGGGCTGGAAGTAGAATGAGATCACAGACTACAAAGGAACCTGAGAAAACTTTCTGGAGTCATAGAAATAGTCTACATGACTGAATACTTTTGTCAAAACTTGTACAATTGTGTACATGTTGAAAGTGAATTTTACAATAGGTAAATTACACCTCAAAAGAAATGAAGGTATATGAAATGAAAGTTCATGCAGAGACCCACACACATAGGTACCTAGCTTTATTTATACTGGCCCAAAGCTGGAAACACTCCAGCTGTCCATGAAACATATCCATACAATGTAACACCACTCACAATAACTATTCCGAGTTTCAAAGGTCAAGAAAAACAAGAGTGCACACTCTACGATTTCATTTATATAAAACTCCAGAAAATTTAAAATTTTGTATCATGGTATACAGCATGATACAGCAACGGCTTTTAGGTGATAGTAGGGACAGGGCTGTGTAAGGGGAGGATGACAGAGGGGAAAAGGTAATTTCAGGGGATGGTGAATATGTTCCTTATGTTGATTTGGTGATGTTATCACATGAGCATATATACCAAAATTTATTCAAATTTTTATTTAATTTATTATTTATAATTTCTAATTATAAAGCTTTGTATAAAAACTTCATATTTCATGGTTGGTAAGATTGTTCCATATATTTCTCTTTTTTTAAGATTTTATTTATTGGGGTGCCTGGGGGGCTCAGTGGGTTAAAGCCTCTGCCTTCAGCTCAGGTCATGATCCCAGGGTCCTGGGATGGAGCCCCAGATCTGGCAGGGAGCCTGCTTCCTCCTCTCTTTCTGCCTGTCTCTGCCTGCTTGTGATATCTGTCTGTCAAATAAATAAAATCTTTTTTTAAAAAAAGAGTTAAAGATTTTATTT
>RCUC01079235.1:0-13168 GCA_003697995.1 Taxidea taxus jeffersonii
TCCAAGGTGCCCTGGTTTCTTTCAGTGGAGAATGTTATTTATAAGGCAAGATTTCAGTGAAAGATATGCATATTGATTTTGGAGTATCTCTGCTCCTAGGCTCTCTCAGAAGAGAGCTAGTATATATATCAATTATATTACATATAATTATTTTATCTATCCATATATCTATATCCACAAATATCTATTTTCAGTCAGTTGAAAACTATGAATTGACATTAATATTTCCATTTTCAATCCAACATTTCAGGGTTCATCCTAGTTTTCCCTTTTTCCATATTTGTAACTTCCTCTCCAGCAGCAATAAATCTGACCCAATTGTTCTCAAGATACATAATTATTTTATCATTTCCCTTTACATGTACCCAGTTCTTATTTTAAAGCAATCATCCCTCTCCTCTCTGCCCTCCCCATCCTCCACCGCCAAACTGAAGACAAACTCTTCAATCTGCTTGGTTCCTCAATATATAACAGCAGGTACTTTTGTGATTCTCCCTCATGGAGGACACCTTCACCCAACTCAGTCTCGATTACTCCACACTAGACCACCACTACCCACTTCCCCTGTCAGCCATCTTCCTCAACTTGGGCATGCTTTCCTAATCAGCAACCAGCTGCCACAGGTGCACCAAATACCCCAGATAGCCTCCTTACCTCACTCAAATTCTGGAAGCTCCTGCCAGATTGCTGCCCTGTGTGGATGATAGTTTCTCACATCTTTACTGAATGGTTTGTCTACTAAGTTAGGAAGGAAGGAAATCAAGAAGGAAGGGAAGGAGGGATCGATGGAGAGGAGGAAATGAGAAAAAGAGCAAAGAAAGGAGGGAAGGAAGGAAAGACTTTGTTGTTTTAAACCAAAGAAATTATGGACCTTTTATACTACACACAAAAATCAACTCAAATGAATTAAAGACCTAAACATAGGACTCAAAGCCATAAAAACACATAGAAGAAAACATAGGTGTGAGAAGCCTCCCTGCCATTGACTTTGGCAACAATTTTTGTCTATGACATCAAAAGTTCAGGCAAGAAAAGCATGAATAAACAAGTAGGATTATGCCAAACTAAAAAGTATTTGCAAAGCAGAGGAAACCATAGCAAAATTAAAAGGCAACCTATGGAATGGCAACCCATGGGAGGGAAGAAAATATCTGAAAGCCATATATCTGATAAAAGGTTAATATCCAAAATATATAAGGAACTCATAAAACTCAATAGTAAAACAGAAAACTCTCTTTAAAAATGCACAAAGAACCTGAGTAGGTATTTTTCTTTCCTCCCAAAGAAGATAAACACATGGCCAACAGATATATATAAAGATTCTCAACATCAATTATCATCAGGGAAATAGAAATCAAAACTTCAATGAGATATCAATCACCTTACAACTGTTAGAATGGCTAGTATCAAAAAGACAAAAGATAATGAATGTTGGTGAGGATGTGGAGAAAAGGGGGCACTTGAGCACTATTGATGGAATTATAAATTGAAACACTATGGGAAACAGTATAGAGCTTCCTCGAAAAATTAAAAGTAGAGCTACCATATGAACTAGCAATCCCCCTTCTGGGTATATACCTAAAGGAAATAAAATCAAAACTTTGAAAAAAAAAACAACAAAACCTGTGCTCCCATTTTCATTGCAGCAGCATTCACAGAAACAGCTTAAGTGTCCACTGATGGATGAATAAATAAAGAAATTTGGGTATGCACACACAGTAGAATATTGCTCAGCCTTTAAAAAGAATGAGGTCCTGTCATTTGTGACAACACAGATGGAAATGGAGAACATTATGCTAATTGAAATAAGCCAGGCATAAAGAGAAGAATACTCCATGATCTCATTTTTCTTTGGAACCTGAAAAAAAAAATTTTGAATACCTGGAAACAGGAATTGGAATAGTGTTTACTGGGGACAGTGAGGCGGAGGACATGTTGATCAAAGGGTAGAAAGTTTCAGTTATGTAGGACGAATAAGTTCTAGAGATCTAGTCTAGAGTATCGTAACTGTAGTTTACAGTACTGTATTGTATACTGGAAACTTGCCCAGAGAGTAGATCTACAACTGAAAGTGCCAACTACGTGAGGAGATGGGTGCGTGACTGACTGCAGTAACCATTTTACCATATATGTCTAGCAAAACATCACATCATACACCTTACATACATATGATTTTTATGCAAAAAATAAAAATAGGACTACCACATAAAGTAGCAATCCCATTCCTGGAGATTTACCCAAAAGAATTGAACTCAAGGTCTTGAAGAGGTATTAGTGTTCCCATATACATTGCAGCACTATTCACAACAGCCAAGTTGTGGGAACAGCTTAAAGGTTCATCAGCAGGGCTCCTGGGTGTCTTAGTCAATTAAGTGTCTGACTCTTGATTTCAGCTAAGGTCTTAATCTCAGGGTGATGACTTTAAGCCATGCTGGATGTGGTGCCTACTTTAAAAAAAAAAAAAAAGTGGCTAAATGAATGGCTAAAGAAACTGTGGTGTGTACATATAAAGGAATATTCATCAGCTTTAGGAAGACAGAAATTCTGCAATATGTGACAATATTGATGAACCTTGAGGACATTATGCTAAGTCAAATAAGCTAGTCATAGAATGACAGATACTGAATGATACCACGTATATGAGGTATCTAAAATCGTCAGAGTCATGAAATTAAAGACTGGAATGGCACTTGGTAGAGGTCAGGTGTAGGGGAAAGTTGGAAGTTACTAAGCAATGGGCATAAGGTTTCAGTTAAACAAGATGAATACACCTTAGAGATCAGCTGTGCAACATTGTGCCTATAGTCAACAATACTATATTGTACCTTTAATAAAAGGTTTAGGGGGTAAATCTCATTTTAAGTGTTCTTTCCACAATAAAATTTAAAAATTAAATTTTAAGAATAAGACCGTGCTAAGCCCAGTGTCTAGCACAGGGCTGCATGAATTGAAGATAAGGTTATAAATATTTGAGGGCTAAGAAAAAATTAAAAAATAAACCAAGGGATTTATTTATCACCTCTCCCAGTAGATCAGGAAATTGTTCTCCATTTAAGAGGCAGTGTGTTTGTGTCAGTGAGAAAGTGTGGTGAAGGAAAATATTGAGTTAGGATATTTAAAATAGACCACAAGTCATCCCCTGAAAAGTTTACAGCATGGTTGAAGTTTGGCTTTTGCGCCTACTTTCTCCTCATTTTATGTTTTTCTGCTTTTCTCAACATATTGTGGACACCAGGTACTGTCATAGACTCTCCCCACCTTGCATCCAACAAGGATTTGAAATTTGTTCACAGATTGTAAATAAGCAAAAGCCAGTTTCTTCTTAGGTAATCAATACTCAGAGACAAGGTGCTAAGTATTCTTCATTTACTATAGATCTTTTTCTAAACAGATGGCCTCCCTGAGGCCCCAGAAATTCAACCTCCCCATGCTTGCTTCCCCATTGCGCTTAAAGCCTAGGTCACGACTCCGTTCTTGACCTGCTTATCCCGTACCTAATTCCTCCCTCCCTAGACAAGACCACAGACTTGCTCCAGATAGTATCCATAACTAGTTCTTGGTTCTTTATAAGTAAAAAGATAGAAAGAAATGGACTCTCTCTTGCTGAGTGGAAGAACATGGTTGGTATAGATTGAATGAGAGAAGTAGGAATTAAAAATGGGGCCATTTGTATTCATTCCTTCAGACACTGAAGAGGTGGGAAGCCTGCAGAAGCCAAACACTAGGAAGACAGTTCGTATGATGATGAGTCAGAGTTGCAAGAGGCAAAAGAGTCTGTACAGGGCCGAGGGGTGACTGTAGAGTAGTGGTTCTTGGAAGCCTGAATGTTTGTTCCTGCCTGCCTTCGCTGATCATTGTGGTGAGCAGACACTCAGAACTCCTGTCAGACTTTCTTTAGATTTTCCTTCCCTTATGGCTCCTACATGGTGAGGTGTTTTATTGAACGTCTGGAGTAGCAGCATAGGAAAGTGTCATAAAATGGAGGAAATTAAATGAAACATGCCCAGTAGGAGCCGAGCACGAATGCGCCAGTTCCTGTTCTTCTTTGCTGTTGTTTCCAGATGTGCAGAATTTTCTTGAAATGGAAGGGGGGAAAAAAAGAGGAATGGTTAGCAGTGTCTAAAAATATATAATTGGATTCAATGACTATTGTGCTGGAAAGGTGTTTTTAGAAGTACTTCCTGGAGGGAACAATCATAGGAGAAATTATATTTTGGCTCACCCAGCAACATTATTTTCCACTCTGAGGATTGTGACTGTTTTATCTGGCCATCATCCTCTTTGCCTCACTGACCATCAACCCTCGGAACACATATTAAGAATGGAGTGCCAAGGTACGACGTCTCTGCCTCAGCTTCTAGGTGGCTGGCAATGGCTACATGCTTTTAAAAAAAAATAGATATATTGCTGTGGAATATGGGAGAATATTTTTCTTATGGACAGAACTTAAATGGAAATGTGGAAAAGGGTCACTAATGTTTTAAAAAGCTTTTTCTTTCTCTTGAAGTTGCTTGAAATCGTCTTCCCTTTCCCACACTTGCTGTATTGACTGAGGATTTTCCTCAGGATCTTGGCAAGGTTTGCCTTTCTGAAGGCAAGTCATTTTCCCAGTACCTTTCTCAATGGCTCTATTTTATTGCCTTTTGTGATGAGTGATTAAACTTCACGTGGCCTTTTCCCTCTCCAACTCCCCTCGCACACTGTTTTCCTTATCAGAAAGGGGAAAAACCTGTAACTTGATCTTTGAAACCGGTATTTCATGAAGTAACCTATGCCCCTGACAAACTTCCCGACTTTCTTCCCCTTGGATTTTCTGGATCTTGTTATTTTCCAGCACAAAGTCTGAAATAAAAGAACATACAGGGGAACTCTCAGGAAAGGGAGAGAGGCATCTGCAGCAGCTGGTCAACTTCGCCATTTTCCCTCTATTCCGTCATCCTGTCCATTAACCATTCATTTAATACCTGTCTATTGAGATTTCTTAGCTCTAAGGTAGAGAATTACATGCATTAGGTGATATAAGGATCTATTAGATACAATCTCTGCCCTCAGAAATTGAGATTCTAGTAGGTGAGGGAGGATATTTTTAGGATAAGAGTAATAAGGAAGAGTATAAGCTAAAGGTTACAAGAGAAGTGCCTTCTAAGTGCTAAAATAATAGATGAAAAGATGGGAAGCATGTATCAGGGAATTATTACGTTTATTTTATGAACCAGGAAATTGTTTTCTGGGGGAAGTTCCATTTGATCTGGGACAGGAAGACATGGATTTCTATGGGTAATGCTGGAGTCAGGTGGGGGGATGGGAAGAATTCACACTTGATCTTAGCCAAAAGGCCGAGAAGCGATATGATGGGAAGAATTCAAACAAGACCCATATACACACAAACGCTGACAAAAACCTGACAGGGATAGTTTGCTTGTGCCATGTGTTTCTCATGGAGGGAAGACTGCAAGAGTTTCACACACCGGCGATGCTCACTGAAACATTTATGCCTCTTGTTTCCCCTCTTGTCCCTCCTAGTTCTAACCCTGACTCTTTGAAAGTGCGCTGTGGAGTCCAGGAAAATATGAGAGCCTCCACTTGTTCCCACCAACTTGGCGCTTCTAGTCCCACCCATTGGCCCTTGAGGCCAGAGAATGACACACATGATGAGGTTGGATACAACCGGAGCCCCCAAATGAATTTTCAGAAATAGAGACTCCCAGCCCTGGAAAGTCACGTGGGCCTTCTGAATGTTTTTACAGTTTGATTTTTCTTTCCTTTTTAACAACCACCCAACCCCTGCTTGAATAACTCTAGCCACATGGAATTTACTGTTCCTGAAGAGAGTCCACTCCTCCTTCTGAAAATCCTTATGGCTAGAAATTAATTTTCCCATGTTAAGTAGAAATGTTATCTTCTGCCTCCTGATTTTCTCTTCAAGAGGACTGCTCCCAAGAGCAATCAGGCAGTATGCAAATCGTCTTCTGCTACAACGACAACCTCTATTCTCCTTGAATAAATTAATTGCAGATTTCTCTCTATGGGATCTCACACACACACACACACACACACACACACACACACACACACACAATGCTTCCCACTCTCCAACCTATTATTTGGAATATTTGATGGATTATTTTGTGTATTTACTACCAAATTCCAAAGACCTCAGAAAACTTCCTGCAAATAAAATTCTTGCCATTCAAAATGAATCATGAGGAGAGAAAGAATACTTTCACTTTTCTGGGCAAAAACATAATGCCTTTATGAACCTCTTTTTTGTTGTTGTTTTTAATGGCATGTTCCCTCATGGAACCCAATAGCTTGGGTTTATGGAGCCTTCCTTCCAGGATGTTTACAACATGAGCTGGGAAGATGGTGATGCCATAATTAAGGAGGCAAGAGTGGCAGTGGTTGTTATGCGTTCAGGAACTATTGACCACAGGCTGGCTGTAAGAGCCCGTTTTGTGAAGGGAGATAATGTTAGTTAGGACTTGGGGGAAAACCGCTGATTGTCAAAAGTACTGTTGACTCTTTTTTTAAACAGAAAAGTAAACCTAAGCTCAGCAACCAAAATCCAAAATGGTTCCAAGTTTTTGCTTTGGCCCCGGAACATGTCTGCATCTCCAAATAAAATTCAAATAAACAGCATTTCTGTATTTCTCAATGGCTTGACGAGAAATGCTTATTTGTTGCCAAATGTTTGGTGAAGCTGAATCCATACCTAGAGAATGTCCAAAATGCTTGGGTGCTTTTAAGAATGTGCCCCTCGCTGGCTAGTGAAATTCCTTCCTCTAAGCTTTCAAAAAAGTTACTGGATCCCGAATCTGACGGGGGTGTTCCTTTGAAACCTACTTTTCTTCCTTGTGTAGGGTCGGACACCCTCTCTTTGAAACTATCGTCCTCTTGAATGTAATTTGGGTGTTTATGACACTGATGATATTTTTAGAAATCTTTTTTTTTTAAGATTTTATTTATTTATTTGACAGACAGGGACCACAAGTAGGCAGAGAGGCAGGCAGAGAGAGGAAGGGAAGCAGGCTCCCTGCTGAGCAGAGAGCCCGACTCGGGGCTCAATCCTAGGACCCTGAGATCATGACCTGAGCCCAAGGCAGAGGCTCAACTCACTGAGCCACCCAGGTGCCCCTAGAAATCTTTTTTTTTTTTTAAAGATTTTATTTATTTATTAGACAGAGAGAGAGAGAGAGCACAGGCAGACAGAGAGGCAGGCAGAGGCAGAGGGAGAAGCAGGCTCCCTGCCGAGCAAGGAGCCCGATGTGGGACTCGATTCCAGGATGCTGGGATTATGACCCGAGCAGAAGGCAGCCGCTTAACCAACTAAGCCACCCAGGCGTCCCTAGAAATCTTTTTATAAGAATTGATAGCTATAGGGGCACCTGGGTGGCTCAGTGGGTTAAAACCTCTGCCTTCGGCTCAGGTCATGATCCCAGGGTCTTGGGATCCAGCCCCACATTGGGCTCTCTGCTCAGCAGGGAGCCTGCTTCCTTCTCTTTCTCTCTCTGCCTGCCTCTCTGCCTACTTGTGATCTCTGTCTGTCCAACAAATTTAAAAAAAATCTTAAAAAAATGAATTTCTTAAAAAAAAAAGAATTGATAGCTATAAAGACTTATCTCATTAGCATTATAGATTTGCTTTTAATATTAGTTCAGCAGACCATCTGGAGTATATTTTATAATATGATATGAGGTAGCCTCATTCTTCTCTACATAGTGAACCAGCTTTTTCTAATATGATTTAGCAAATATTCTATCCTTTATCATTGATTTTTTTAATGCAACTCAACTTATACCAAAGTCTCATACATAAAGGATTTGCTGTATACACTCCTTTATTCAGCTAGTCAGGTTATCTGTTTATCAGTTTATTTGTTTAATGCCATACTCTTGTTTTCTTAATTGAAGTATAATTGATTCACAACATTCTATTAGTTTCAGGTGTACTTATCCTTATACATTTCAAAATCATAAATTTAGTGAAGTCCATTAACCTAAGTTTTATATTTGAAAGATATAATCAACAACTAAATTGAAATAGTTAATCTCAGTTTCTATAAAATGTTCATCTCTATTCCCCTTGGTTTAGGATTATTTGAAGATTTGGGAAACAGTGACATTCTGCAGTTTTATTTATTTTTATTTTTATTTCACTGTAGTTAACATGCAGCATTATATTAGTTTCAGTTGTATGATGTAGTGATTGAACAATTCCATATATTAGTCCTTGCTTATCAAGATTAGTGTACTCTTACTTTTTTTTTAATCTCTTTTTTTCTTCTTTTGTTTCTTAAATTCCTCATATGAGTGAAATCATATGGTGTTTGCTTGCAATGACTGGCTTATTTCACTTAACATTATGCTCCCTAGCGCTATCTATGTCTAGCAGGATTTCACTTTTTATTATGGCTGAATAATATTCCATTGTGCATATATACTATACCTTATTTATCCATCATCCATCAGTGGGCACTTGCTTGCAATAAACACAGGGGTGCATATAACCCTTCAAATTAGTGTTTTTGTATCCTTTGGGTAAATACTCTGTAGCACAATCCCCGGATCATAAGGTAGTTCTATTTTTATTTTTTTGAGGAACCCCATTTTTGTCTTCCACAATGGCTACAACAGTTTGCATTCCCACCAACAGTCCACAGGGGTTCCTTTTTCTCCACATCCTCACCAACACTTGTTGTTGCTTGTGTTTTTTATTTTAATCATTTTGGAAAGTATGAGGTGATATTTCTTTTTTTTTTTTTAAAGATTTTATTTATCTATTTGATAGACAGAGATCACAAGTAGGCAGAGAGGCAGAGAGAGAGAGGAGGAAGCAGGCTGTCCACAGAGCAGAGAGCCTGATGTGGGGCTCGATCCCACGACCCTGGGATCATGACCCGAGCCGAAAGCAGTGGCTTTAACCCACTGAGCCACCCAGGCGCCCCGTGAGGTGATATTTCATGGTGGTTTTGAGTTACATTTCCCTGGTGATGAGTGATGTTTGGCATTTTGTCATGGGTCTGTTAGCTTTCTGTACGTCTTCTTCGGAAAAATATCTCTTTGTATATTCTGCCCATTTTTAAATTGGATTATTTGGTTTTAGGGGGATTGAATTGTATAAATTCTTTACACATTTTGGATATTAACTCTTTGTCAAACATATCCTTTGCAAATATCTTTCCCATTCAGTAGATTTTTTTATTGTTTCTTTTGCTGTGCGGAAGCTTTTTATTTTGATGTAGTCCCAATAATTTAGTTTTGCTTTTGCTTCCCCCATATTTAGAAAGATGTCACTATGGCTGATGTCAGAGATATTACTACCTGCATTCTCTTCTTGGATTCTTATGCTTTCGGATCTCACATTTACATCATTCATCCATTTTGAGTTTATTTTAGTTTGCTGCAAGAAAGTGGTCTAGTTTTATTCATTTGGTGTAACTGTCCAGTTTTCCCAACATCATTTGTGGAAGAGACCATCTTTTGCCCATTACATATTTTTGCCACCTTCATTGAATATTAATTGACCATATAATCATGGGTTTATTTCTGGGCTTTCTGTTCTGTTCCACACATCTAAATGTCTATTTTTGTGCCAGTACGATACTGTTTTGATTACTACAGCATTGCAATATAACTTCAAATCTAGAATCATGATACCTCTAGCTTTGTTTGTTTGTTTGTTTGTTTCCAAGATTGCTTGGTTATTCAGGATCTTATTGTGATTCCAGATAAATTATAAGATTGTTATACTTCTGTGAAAAATGTGGGTGGTATATTTTTATTACTATTTATTTATTTGAGAGAGAAAGAGAGAGAGAGAAAGCAAGCACAAGCAGGGGGGAGGGGTAGAGGCAAAGAGAGAAGCAAACTTCCTGCTGAGCAGGGCACTCCATGTGGGACTTGATCCCAGGACCCTGGGATCATGACCAGAGCTGAAGGCAGATGTTTAACCTACTGAGCCACCCAGGTGCACTGCAGTTGGTATTTTGGTAAATATTGCATTAAATCTCTAGATTGCTTTGGGTAGTATAGACATTTTAACAATATTTTTTCTTCTAATCTATGAGCATGGAATGTCTTTCCATTTGTTTGTGTCACCTTTGATTTCTTTCAACAGTATTTTATAGTTTTCAGAGTACAGATCTTTCACCTCCTTGGTTAAATTTATTCCTAGGTCTCTTATTATTTTTGGTCCAATTGTAAATGGGATTGTTTCTTAATTTTGCTTTCTGCTGCTTCATAGTGTATAGATACGTGATGGATTTCTGTACATTGATTTTGTATCCTTACTGAATTCCTTTATTACTTCTAGTAGTCTTTTGGTGGAGTCTTTTGGCTTTTCTATATATAGTATCATGTCATCTTCAAATAGTGAAAATTTTACTTGTTCCTTACCAATGTGGATGTCTTTTATTCTATTTTGTTGTCTACTGCTGTTGCTAGGACTTCCTATACTATGTTGAGTAAAAGTGGTAACAGTTGACATCCTTGTCTTATTCCTGACCTTAAGGGTAAAGATCTCAGTGTTTCCCATTGAGTATGATGTTTGCTGTGGATTTTTTATACATATGTTATTATGCACAGATATGTTCCTTCTAAACCTATGTTATAGAGGGTTTTTATCATGGATGGATGTTGTACTTCGTCAAATGCTTATTCTGCATCTTGAAATGATCATATGGTTTTTACCCTTTCTCTTATTGATGTGATGTATCACATCAGTTTGTAAATATTGAAACATCCTACATCCTGAGTAAATCCCACTTGATCATGGTGAATGATTTTTTTAATGTATTGTTAGATTCAGTTTGCCAGTATTTTATTGTGGATCTTTGTGTCTAAGTTCATCAGAGATATTGACCTGTAGTTCTCTTTTTCGTGTTCTTTATCTGGTGTGATAGTCTGTTTCTCTTGCCAATCTTGGCCTCTGGGTCTTTTCCTCTGGTGGACAGATTTGGAGGTCCATTTAGTTTTCCCCACTCCACCCTTTCTACCCACTGCAGTATGACCTTTTCTCTTTATTTAATTGTTAGAGTTTGTTCTTTCAGTCTTTGGCTCATCTTCTGGATTATTTGCACTGATGTGAATGTTATCTAGTTTATCCATGGCATGAGGTGAGCTTAAGACCCTCTTACTTTACCATCTTCTCTGGAAATCTGCAATATTCTACAGTTTTAGGTCACTAATGAAAAAAATCCAGCCTTTAAGAAATTTAAGTAGGACAGCAATTTTTTTTAAAAAATGGTTTAACATAATACTAAGAATGTGAGCACTAAGAATTTTTAAAATCTAAGACACATTCCTTACATTTATTAAACTTCATATAATTGTTCTGAGTATGCAAAGATGATATAACTGGGCACTAACCCAAATTATGTAATCTTGGACTTCAGCTTCTAGAGTCACATATTCTTGTTTTCGATGGTGAGAAATTGGGGCAATCAGCCCCTCACATGACCCCTAATGATTTCTACCCACTGATATTCATACCTTCATGTAATCCCTCTCATTGAGTGTGGGTAGGACTGTGACTTGTTTCTAACCAATAAAATATAGCAAAGGTAATGGATATTACTTCCATGATTATGTTATATAAGACACTGGATCAATGCTCATTTTTGTGGGCTTGATGAAATAAGTGTCTATTTTAGAGAAGCCACATGGCAAGGAACTGTAGGCAGCATCTAGGACTTGTGGGTACCCTCCACCTGACAATCAGTGAAAAGCCAAGGAATGTTGATCAGTCATATAGCCTCAAGAAAATGAATTATGCCATAACCTTAATGAACTTGGAAGATATTCCTCCGTTAAGCCTCCAGATGATGATGCAGCCCAGCCAAGTCCTTGAAACTCTGAGCAAAGGACCCAAACAAGCTGTGCTCAGACTTCTGACTCACAGAAACTGAAATAGTAAATGTATGCTGTTCTAAGTTGCTGTTTGTGATGATTTCTTATGCAATGATAGAGATTACATATATGATAATGCTTACGTAGATGTGATAAATGAATGAAACTAAAGTTTGAGGGATCTTAATTATTTAATTTTTTAGCATAGAGAATGGCTAAACACAGAAGATACTCTTAAGATTCAGGGAAAAGAATATGTTAATAGGAACTGTAGAGAGTTACACAATTCCCTGATCCAAAATGAAAATGAATTGCTTGACTTAGATGAACATCAAAATTGGAAGGCAGAGAAAGCTGTTCACACACAGAGAAGACTCTTGATCACTGGTATTTGATAAAAGCTTCTTAAAGTAGGTCCATCTATAAGAAACAGACATTACAGTAAATACTGCAAGGGGGCAAGGCTTTGCCGAGATCTCCTCCATAAAATTCAATGAATTGTAAATTACAAAATAAGTTTATTTCTTTTTTTTTAGTTTATTTCATTTTTAATAAAAATGAAGTTATAATTGTGTTCTGAATAAATAAATAGTAGAAATAAATAAATAGTAGAAAGAATAATATTTATAAGAATAAATAAATAGTAGAAAGAATAAAAAGTAATCAAATACATATTAATATATTGGTCTTTTATTTTTTCTCATGATATTATATTGTAGAGGTATTGGATTTCCTGCTTCATGTTTGAGTTTAAAGCAAAATTAAACATGTATAATTTTTAAAAGAATGCTTAGTTTTTATTAGGTTTTCTCATAATCTTTCTTAGTTTTTTGGTGATTAAGCCATTCTGCTTTACCTACTATTATGCATCAGGTTTTCTTTCCTTTTCTTCCATTATTAGGTGGTCTAGACTATAGACTTTCATTTGTCATTGAGTCTGTTGTGACCTGAGTACTCCTTTCCTATCACAGTTATTGACTCTGTGAAATACTGCATCTTTTACAATATTCGCCCTTTCACTTTGCAGAAGTTTTATATTATTTTTCCATTGTATTGTTGAATATCTAACAATTTGCAAAACCACTCCTTGTCTCATGGCAAAAACAGATTATAATATTAAATCTTCAGTGTGAAATCTGAAAGAGCAAGGATTTGTCTGCTTTGTCTATCAAAGTCTCTTATAAGCTCTTAATGCAAAAACCTCAATTTTTACTGTGAAATACGATTTGCCTTCTATTTCTAGGCTTATTCAGCCCAGAATTTCCTCTGCTTTTTAGTTCTAACAAGATAATTCTAGTCCTCTGAATAAATGTGCAGATGTA
>RCUC01079239.1:0-11729 GCA_003697995.1 Taxidea taxus jeffersonii
CAACCTGAGCTGAAGGTAGATCACAACCGACTGAGCCACCTAGGCACCCCCGTTGGAACATTTCTTGGAGCACCTTGACTTTGCCATCGCCTCAAAGAATACTGTGTCAGGTCAGAGCACAGGCCGAGTGTACACAGTGTCCTCGGAAAGAAGCCTCTGAACACAAGATCAGCTCCCTAAGAATTTTCTAGAATAGCATAATTTGACAAGACTGCTGAGCACTGGCACCATAGGGGCTTCTCTGTCCATCCACGAGATCAGAGAAACTGAAACGCTGAAACGAGACGTCGGTAGCATGCAGGACCACGAGCACGAGGGGACATTCTCAGCAGCCCCCAGGTCACAGGACTAGGCAGCTGTATGAGGAGGCTCAGCGCTGCCGGTTTCTGCCCACAGGTGCCCAAATGCGTCACCCTACCTCGCTCCTCTCCCTAAAATCTGCTTCGTCCTTGCTAACAGGGTACTTGTGGGGATGGTGGACTCACGTGTCCACGGCTGGAGCACACAACCAGTACACATAAAGAAACAGGAGGTCCCTCCTAGAAATGCTGCCCGAGACCGTAAACAACCTACCAGTTCAGCCAAGGATGCTTGGCAGCAAAGCAGCAGCCAAGAGGAGGGAAGCAGGAGGCAACGCTTTCTAGAAGCAAAGCCCAGGCTAGCTGTGCTCACCTGTACTTCAACAGCAGTTTCAGGACCACCGAGCGGATGACAGGGGTCTTGTCCACAACGTCGTCGAACGGAGACAGAGATTTGGTGTGCTCACGGTGTCCTTAAACCAGAGGGAGAGAGGAGGCTCGTGTTCCCATCAGCCATAAAGAAGCGAGATGAGGAACTGGATTTTCAGGTCTACACGAAGCAAGCGACTTACTTTGGGAAGTGTCTGTTAAGAGCTTCTTTTGTACGAAGAGTAAATTGAGCAGAGCGTCGATCACCTCCTTCTGTGGTGGAGAGTTGTCTCTGAAGCACACAGTGGAGACCAGGTCCAGGAAGAAACTGTTGCACAGCTGCCGGAGGCAGGCGTGTTTCCTGACGGCCTCCCTTGGGAATGGTTGGAACACATAGTGAACGGGCTTGCCGAGCACGCTCTAGAATCCCTGTGTGCACAGCGCTTCGGGATTTACATGGCGGTCTGTGTTTTTCAGTAAAAAGATGCAACCATCTCCATACACTGATAGAGCTGGGTGCATAGCTATCTGACGGTACACAGACCTGTCTCTTTCTAGGAGCATTTTGGTCCTTGGGACCAGCCAGCGATACCTTTTCATCCTGAAGTCTGCAAAGATCCCGTGCCCCACACTGGCCTTGTGCTCCCCTTTCAGGAGGTGGGGAGCCACTGGTGCAGCGGAGCTGAAGGCCGCCGAGCCCATAGAGACTCCGCTCGCTTCCACCCCTGCTCTGAAGAATGCGACCAGACAGGAGCTAGCTTTGCCCTCAGGTGTCTGGAGCCAAACTGGCTGTGTCCTAAACTCCCTGGGTATCCTGCAATGCTTTTATCTCATTGAGGACTTTCTGCTTTATTTCCTCTAACCGTGTTATCTCCCAAATCTATGCTTGGGGGTGTACTGTGGAGGGAATAATTTTGAGACACTAGGGGTCTATGAAGGTGGCAGTCTCTCTTGGATGGTTCTCCAAAGTCAGGTTTGCTAAGACTAATACAGTTAATGTTAATAAGTAGGTTAATAAGTTTATGTTTCTGAATACTGTACTTGCCAAAAAAGGGAAGAAATAGAAGAGAAAGGGTGATTTACCTGTGCTCCTGGGACACAGCTAGAGAGTAGTCTTCTGGCAAGTCTGTTAAACAGAAGGGGCATCTCATCTGCCCTAGGGTGAGACAGGCCTTGACGCAGCTCAAGCAGAACACATGGTCACAGGGCAGGCAGACCGGATCCTGGGCGTCCCCCAGGCAGATGGGACACGGCTGGATCTGAACCCTAGAATCCAGGTAGAGGCACCAGCTGGCCATAGGCAGCTCTGGCCCTCACTCGTGCAGTGCTCCCCACCACAGTGATCTCCAACCAAAGGTCTCACCTGGAGAGGGTCTTGCTGGCCTGGTCCTTGCACTCACGTAGAGTATGCATCACTGCGACAAAAGGCCTGTATGTCTTGATGTCAGAGTCATCCTGCAGATACTGATGGAGAGAGGGGCAATGACCAGGAGGATGACAAGCCATGAATAAGGACAAAGGTTAGCCAGGCAAGACCACTTTCCCCAGGCAACCCTGGGCACGCCTCAGGTACCCTCCAGCTGCTGGGACGTGGGACCATCAGGTCAGCCTGTAGGGCAAGGCCTTTCCGTTTCTAGCAGTTTCTTTGGCTTTGAATGCCCTTTTTCATTATGCTGCATTTGGGGGGAGGATGGGATTTGCCACTTCTGATTCTGCCCTCTTCCTCTCTTTTTCTCAGGTTCACACTTCTCCCACTATGAGATCATTCAAACTTCAATTTTTTTAATGCCCTTTTAAAAAATTTTTAATTATTTGAGACAGAGACAGAGAGAGGGAAAGTGCAAGAGCATGGGCAGAGGGGAGGGGCAGAAGAAGAGGGAGAAGCAGGCTCCCTGCCAACCAGGGAGCCCGAAGCAGGGCTTGATCTCAGGACCCAGAGATTATGACCTAAGCCGAAGGCAGATGCTTCACTGACAGAGCCACCCAGGCATTCCGAGACATTTCAAACTTTAAATGATAACATAATGACTGTGTAACCATGACCTAGCTTTAAGAAATCTTGTCATTTTTGGAATATTTGTTTTAGGTTATTTTTTAAAGAAACAAAACATCCCAGATATAGCTGTAACTTCCTATGTCCGTTCTGAAAACAGCCTTCCTCCCCCTCCCACAGAGGACCGCCTTCCTCAATTCCTATATCCACTACATTTGCACGCGTGCATAAAGACCATGTCACTGCTCTGAACGCTTCCAGCCTTTGCATCAGTGATGTCACGCTGATGTCGCACTATACGGAGGTCCAGGTGACACACATTAGCTGCCGTATGGTGCACACTGACGGATACACCAGTTACTTATTTTCTGGTTAATGGGCGTCTAGAATGTTCCTTTTGTTCTGCAATTACAGTTCTGCCCCCAGTAGCCTTCCATGTGTCTGCCTGAGTACACCAGTGGGAAGTTTCTCTAAGGCATGTGTTTAGAAGGGGAAGCAATGGATTCTAGGAAACGCACATCTTCAATGACACAATACAATGAGTGTTCTGCATGTGCAGGCTCAGGCATGATGTCTGCAAGAGATACATTTATATTTTACATGCCCTTGGGCATTATCGCCATAAAGAGACTCCTCTTCTCGTCCCAGTCTGCCAAAAGTAACTTTTTTCCAAATTACAAATTGCATTAAATTCTTTTTCTGTACCTTCTGAAATGGGCATTTAAGGTTTCACTTTTCATTTGCTACATAGCTGATAACATTTATGATCTTATGATTTTTTAAATCATTTTTTTAAAAGATTTATTTATTTATTTATTTGACAGACAGAGATCACAAGTAGGCAGATAGACAGGCAGAGAGAGAGGGGGAGGCAGGCTCTCTGCGGGGCTTGATCCCAGGATCCTGGGATCATGATCTGAGCCGAAGGCAGAGGCTTTAACCTACTGAGCCACCCAGGCGCCCCTATGATTTCATGATTTTCGAGCTCTCTTTGAATTCCCAGGATTAATTTCACTTTGAAATGATAATATGTTTTTTTTTAATATTTTATTTACTTATCTGAGAGTGAGAGAGAGAGAGAGAGAGAGAAAGCATGAGCCGTTCAGGGGAGTGGCAGAGGGAGAAGCAGACTCCCCACTGAGCAGAGAGCCCAATGCAGGGCTTGATCCTAGAACTCTGGGACCACAACCCAAGCCAAAGGCAGACACTCAACTGACGGAGCCACCCAGGGACCCTGAAATGACATGTTTTTAATACCCCTCTAAATTTGATTTGTTAAGCAATATCCTAATTCACAAGGGACCAAAGGATTTAAACAGACATCTCTCCAAAGACGACGCACAAATGGGCCACAAGCACATCGGAACATGCTCAAGGTCATCAGTGACCAGGGGAAAGCAAATCAAAGCCACAATGAGATGGCATTTCCCACCCACTAGGACGGCCATTACACACCAAACCGTGGAAACACGGCAAATGCTGGCGAGGATGTGGAGACACCAGAGCCCTGGTGCATGGCGGGCAGGCGTGCAATGCTGCAGCCAGTGGGGAAAACCGTTCTGCGGGTCCCCAAAAAAGTTAACACAGACTCTCCGTATGACCCAGCAATTCCACTTCCAGGTAGATCTCCGAAAGAATCAAAAGCCTGGGCTCGGATACTCGCACCCATGTTACTCCCTGTTGCCAAAAGTTGGAGACGCCCTGAAAGTCTACCAGCAGATGGACGGGTGAACGGAACATGGTCTGCGTGCACGGCGGACATTACTCAGGCTTAGACAGGAAGGACATCCTGACGCCTGTCACATGAATGGACCTGGAGGCCAGTGGACCTGGAGGCCACTCCCAAAAAGATAAGCACTGGAGGATTCCACTTGCGTGAGGTCCCTAGAGTCATCAAATCACAGAGGCAGACAGTGGGATGGTGGGCACCAGGGCTGGGAGGAGGGATGGGAATCAGTATTTCATGGGGACAGAGCTTCAGTTTCACAAGACAAGCGAATTCTGAAGACAGACAGTGTGATGACTGTACAACAGTGTGGATATGCTTGATGTCACTAATCCGTGCACCTAAAAATGCTCAAAAAGATACATTTCATGTGACGTGTATCTTACCACAGTGAAAAAAACAGCAGTAGCCTAGTGGTTGGATGCTTGTTGGTAAGGACAGGGACGTTTGGGACTAGAAAGCCAAAGGCTTTACCATCAGCACACAACATCTGCTAAGACTGTCTTGTGTGACCTATGAGAGGCAGGTCACAGGGAAGAGAATCTACCTCTCTACCTACTTCTGTCCATCTGTCCATCTATCTATCCATGCATCCACTCATCCTTTCTATCAGACACAGAATATCCATCTTTCTGCAGCTTTTGCCGAAGTCCTGTGGGAGGCCCTGCTGGCTGCTGGCACAGGCTAACTAAGCGGCGGCTCTCAAAGATGGCCCCAGTGGAAGATGAGTTGGGACCCCAGGCCTTGCCCGGTTAACACTTCCTTCCTAGCCGGACAACAGGAGCCAGCCTTGCAGGCGACGCTTCCCCCTCTGGCCTCTCATTGTGAGTGGCCTCAAGGCTGGCTTCAGAGGGGACAAGGAGAGCATAAGGCCATAAACACAAGAGTCTTCAGGTGTGAAAATGTGTGAAAGAAGACCTCTGGCTCTGATCATTCACACCTGGATCTGACTGGGAAGAAATAATCCAGAAACCCAGTAAGTCCTGGGGTGACGTTATTGCCCTACATACCTCCCCACATACCTAGCCTGCAAAAGCCTGCATGTGTGTATGCCTACCGGCATGCGGGAACCTGGTTACTTCTCTTTTGGCTCACTGGTCACCTGGCCATTAGGAGCCACACTGTAATGGCTGGAATGGAGCAAGCCCTGGGGCCTGTGGCCAGGGATTGGGCAGGGACCGGAGAGAGGCCACAGCTGGCCTCTGTGTGGGAAGAATGGTATCATAAGTCCTTGTCTTTGTTTTGTTTTGTTTTTTGAATATTTTATTTATTTGAGAGAGAGAGACAGCAAGAGAGGGAACATAAGCAGAGGGAGTGGGAGAAGGAGATCAGGCCTCTCGCTGAGCAGGGAGCCCAGTGCGGGGCTAGAACCCAGGACCCTGGGATCATGACGGGAGCTAAAGGCAGACGCTTAACGACTTAGCCACCCAGGTGCCCCATTTTTTTTTTCTTCTTTTTTTTGGAAAGAGGGAGGAAAGAAGGGAGATAAACAAATCGAATTGGGTGCCTTGCTGCCGGTCAAGGCCTAGACACTTGGCAGAGTGAGGCTCCTGCCCTTTCCTCCTGGGCATAACTCTGGGGCAGTCAGGCCGTAGGCAGACCCTCTTGTGCCTGTGGTCTTCGGGCAGAGCTGAGATGGGAAGGGCTCTCCCTGAGCTTTGTGACCGGACCATAGGCTGGGCTGGGCTGCATTTCTTACCACAGGAGAAAGGTCTCAGCTGGGCCATGGATACTGTTCTTGGCCAAGTTGGCCAAGTTGGACCCCGGGTGGCAGAGTGCCAGCTTTTTCTAGAGTTCTTTCTCTACGTTTCTATCAAACGAACCTCCAGGTCTACCTGGGCATATGACTACACTGCCCGAGGTGTCCCCACCTGCTCTGCAGCCAGGTGAGGCTATGACTACATTTAGGATGGTGAGCTATGACCCGCAGTGGTGTGAACTTAATCTGACCTGTGCTCTCAAAAGGGACCGTGTGTCACGTCCTGCAGCACACGACAGCAAGAAGAGCCTTCTCAGACGCAAGGTGGAGGTTGTGTAGTGAGGGCAAGGGGACAAGTCAGAGGGGCGGGGGCACCTGACGGGGGGCCTGCCGTCATCCTGGACTGCTCAGGCTCACAGGACCATATGAGAAGCAGGCTTACGTTTTGTTCTGCCACTGATACTCTGGTCACCGAGGAGGAGACTGGCTCCTGGTGTCCATGTCAGCCTCCGTGGGTGTGCCCCTGCGTGTCAGAGCCTGGACAGCTAGAGCTGTTCGATGCATTCGTGCAAGGCTCTAGGGGTAACTGAGGCAGAGGCCATCTTTTGCTGAACGGCCATCGGTGCTGAGCGCATGGGCACAGGGCAATGGACTGTGAGTCGCTAACTTTATGAAGGGTGTCAGGTGGCAGAGGCCCCAGGGCTTCCCGTTCCCTCGGTTCACCCGAACTGCTTGGAAGCTCAGAGCCCGGTGGCCCTTTTGTGAAAACCTGGCCTCATCAGGGGATAGGCTGCTGGGCTGGGCAGGTCTGAGGCCACTGGAGGCCTGGGTAGCACCTACCCTCAGCCGTCCCAGCTTCCAGAGCATCTTCCCCGTCTCAGCCTGAGTTCCTTCCACTCCTGCCGGCGAACCCTGACTGGTGTCCACAAGAGGCAGACACAAGCACATGGCAGACATCGTGGCCAGCGTGATGAAATCACGCTCCTCTGCACTTCCGGGTACGACTCTCCCCTGGAAGTGAATGTACTACCCCACGGATGAACGTCCAATGGCGCCCTGGGGTCCTACACCCTGGAATGAGGCACGTGTGTGCTGCCGGCTGAGCTGGCCTGGCCCGAGCACTCACCCTGTTCAGCAGGAAGACGTAGTTAGTCACTAGTGCCTGCAGCTCAGGAATCTGGCTCTCGACCCCCAGCAGCACATGTTCCACGAAAAGAGCCACGAGGAAAATGCGGTTCCAGTGGGTTCTGTAAGAGATGGCTGTCACTCCCTGGGCTTGGACAACAGCATCTGCGATGCCGGGGGCGGGGACGGCATCCAAAAAAGGGGTGAAATGAAGGCAGATAGAAGACTCAGAGAGGAGTCTTGGCTGCATGCTCCTGACCCTCAGGCACCTCCATGTGCCCTACGCCCTCCCTCAGATTTGCAGACCAGAGGGGACCGGGGGCCACATCCTACCCGCAGCCTGTGCTGTGTGAGTACTGCCTCACTCTGGAAGGCCAGCACAGGACCTGCCCTGCTGGGAAGCCTAGCCTAACTGCTTGCCCCTCTCCTCTGCCTAGTGGTCCTGATTGTCCTGTCTGGGGCCCCTTCCCACTGCTCCCTTCTGCCAGCATTCCTCCCGTGAAACCCCAAGCATCTGCTCCCCTTTCTGTCCTGCCTGCACCCCCAGCACTAGCACTCCCTGCATGTGTTTTCCCTCTTTGCGTCTCCAGCATCAGTATGATGCCTGGCACTGAAGAAGGTTCAATGGATGTGATGTGATGTAAGTGATGAGATGACCCTTTTTTGTGGCAAGAAAACCCCACGTGCCCGGGACCCAGCCAGCTGCAGGCGAGCACGTGGGCAAGACTGGGTGGGGGCCGGGCTGCTGGTCTCACCTGACTTCCCTGATGACATTTGTGGCCACCCTCCCACAGCTCTGCAGGTACCCATCAGAGCCCAGGAGTTCCAGCGGCATGGACAGATTCTTCACCATCTGCAGCCATGCCTGGGGGCTGGGCTGCAGGATGTCCCTCGTCAGCAGCTCTGTGCAGGCCACTGCTGCCAGTGCATCCAGAGTCTGGGGGGACAGAGTACAAGCCCCTGATGCAGGAGCACCCCCACCCCTTGTCGCTGCTCTAAGTGCTAAGTCCAGAGGTTCAGGCCGTGACCCCAGTGTGTTCTTGTGCTCTAGGCTTGGAGCCTCAACTTTTCTCGTCCTGGGACATAGGAGGCATGAGTCAGATATGTTCCTCACATCTCTACCTTACCCAGGCACACCACGCAGAACACAGCTCCCGGGCTCTCCCATCCCGGGCGGCCCCGGAACACACCCCACACCAGGGCTCCAGGAAGGCCAAGCCCTGACTCTGAGCAAAAACTGTCCCCACGAGGGGCCATACCAGCTCACGTCCGTCCAATCTGACATTCCATGTGCCTTCTGTTATGTTGTAAAATAGCACTTGTAGAATCTGAGGGGAGATAGTCAAGATTCTGGACAAGTTCTGCAGCCGGCTCCTGAAGTGCTGGTAAGTGAGGTGCACCCATGGTAAGGAGACCTCTTCCTCTGGCCTCTCTGCTAGCACTTGACTGTTGCAGGACCCCAGTGCTGCCTGCAAAACCTGGGATGAGAAACAAGCTTTTAGCGCACATTTATAAAACACGAAGAAAAGATATATTTTCACAGTGGAAAATTTGAACTGCTCAGAAATGGCAAAAGAGAACTTTAAAAACCACGCACACTGTTACTGTCCCTGGACGCTTTTTGGTGTCGCCCCTTCTGGGCATTTTATATCCAAATCCTGCCCCGTTTTGTCTTCAAATCACAACCATGGTTTATTTCTGTCATTAAACACACTGGAAGAACACTGTGGTGCATGTGTGCACCAATTACAATAAACAATCAGATGGCTGTAATTTAATTTGCCTGACCTTTTATGATGGACAATTAAATTGTTTCTATTTTTTTCATTTTTAAGAAGGATGGGCTCAGTTGTTAAGTGTCTGCCTTCGCCTCAGGTCATGATCCCTGGGTCCTGGGATCGAGCCCTGCGTCGGGCTCCCTGCTCAGCGGGAAGCCTGCTTCTCCCTCTCCTAGTCCCCCTGCTTGTGTTCCCTCTCTGGCTCTTTCTTTGTCAAATAAGTAAATAAAATCTTTTTATTTATTTATTTATTTGACAGACAGAGATCACAACTGGGCAGAGAGGCAGGCAGAGAGAGAGGGGGAAGCAGGCTCCCCGCTGAGCAGAGAGCCTGATGCGGAGCTCGATCTCAGGACCCTGAGATCACAACCTGAGCTGAAGGCAGAGGCTTAACCCACTGAGCCACCCAGGTGCCCGCCCTTTTTTTTTTTTAAAGAAAGAACAAAGCTGGAAAGAACATTCCCATGGATAAAATGTACGTCCTCATCTGATAACGCTCTTGGGACAAAAACACCAGTTCAGAGTTTAAGGTTCCCGATCCATCCTCCAGTCTTTCCCCGAAGCACATGCTTGTTCTCAGCACCGTCAGCAACAGAACATCTGGTCTTGTCACAAACTAGTCCTGCCACATGGGCAGGCAAAAGCAGTATCTAAAAGCCACTCACATTCTGTTGACTTACCAGTGAGGCTGGCCAGTTTTTCTAATGTTTCTAGATCTCTGCATAATTATTCTGTTAATTCCTGGTTTATATTACTTTCACCTATTTTTTAAAATTAGGAGACCTTCTGGGGCTCCTGGGTGGCTCAGTTTGTTAAGCATCTGACTCCTAATTTCGGCTCAGGTCGTGATCTCAGGGTCATGAGATCAAACCCTGTGTTGGGCTCTGCACTCAGGGGTGAATCTGCTCAGGATTCTCTCCCTTTCCCTCAGACCTTCCCCATAAGCCCCCACCCCCGCCACCCTGGAACTTCAGGATCATGACGTGAGGCAAAGGCAGACACTTAACTGACTGAGCCACCCAGGTGCCCCAAGGAGACTTTCTTATTGATTCCTAAGGATATTTTATTTCACTTTATTTTTTTTTAAAGGTTTTTATTTATTTATTTGTCAGAGAGAGCGGGAGTGAGCACAGGCAGACAGAGAGGCAGGCAGAGGCAGAAGGAGAAGCAGGCTCCCTGCTGAGCAAGGAGCCTGATGTGGGACTCGATCCCAGGACGCTGGGATCATGACCTGAGCCGAAGGCAGCCACTTAACCAACTGAGCCACCCAGGCGTCCCTCACTTTATTTTTTTTAAAGTAGGCTGTATGCCTGGTGTGGAGCGTAGTGTGGGGCCTGAACTCAAGACCCTGAGATCAAGAACTAAGCTGAGATCAAGAGGTAGACACTTAACCTACCGAGCCACCTAGGCCCCCAATTTTATTTTGTATATTTAAGTAATCTGTATACCCAACATGGGCTCAAACTCACAACCCTGAGATAAGAGTTGCACGTACCACTGACTGAGCCAGCCAGATGCCCCAAGATTCCCAAGAATATTTTATTAACCCTTAACCATAGTGGTTGTAAATATGTTCTCCTCAAATTTGTCACTTTCATTTTTTATGTACTTAAGTTTGAAATCCTCCGGTTGTCAGAAGTATCATAATGTCCACGAAAATTTCCGTTACTGTTATTGCCTGTAATGGTCAGTTAAATTCACCTAATTTTCTTCAAGAGAAACTCCACATTTAAAAGCAAGGCACTGAAGGGGAACTGGAGGTCTTCCTTGTGTTAATGAAAAGCCCGTGGTGTGGGGGCCCCGCGGGGGGCTGAGGGTCAAAGCACACTCAGCAGGAAGAATGGCTCACCCCTGCACCTGTGACACCACCGCCTCCCCACCCGAGAGCCAGCACTTACCTCCAGCTCTTCCCGAGTGGACACTCTCATCGTCAAAAGGAGGAAGTCCTTCATGTAGCACAGAAACAGTTCCCGCTGCGCTTCTGCACTGAGCTGAGCAAGAAACCTGCCCAGCGGGGTCTGCTGAAAGATTTCCACTAACTTCTTCGACATTCCTGCGGAGGAGAGCAAAGAAGGGTTTGGAGGGAGAACGTGAGGTGTGACTCTTGCCCTGCGTTCAGAAACCCCTGTGACTCCAGGGGAAGGGCAGCACTGCGAACAGCAGCAGCGGGTGGGGCTCTGCTGAGAGGTGGCTCTCCGCAGCCGGGAGCAAGCTGCAGGATTTAACAGTCCTTTCATTTCAGATGTTTTGAATGTTTTCCCAGTGAAGTACCAGAGACAAAGGTTAGATGTGTCACAAACAGCCTAGCTGGCTCCAAGCGGATAAAACGACCTAAACCAAACCAGGCTGTATGGCTAGCACCATAATGTGCTTCAGGAACCCCAGGACCCAAGTGGGTCAGGAATAAGTGGGCTGCTCTTCAGGGGCTGGGGTCACATGCTGCTCACACCAGAAAGATCTGCCTCTAGGGCATGAGTACTGGCCCCTAAGTCACATGCTATCACAGGAAAGCAGGATCAGTTAGGATATGGCCTCGAAAAAAAGAAATACTCTTTCCTCAGGATAGAGACTGCTTCAGTTTGCTCAGTGCAAGTGGCAAAATGTGTACCCAGAGAAGTAACATGGTCAAGTATTTAACCCCCACTTTTTCTTGCTATTTTCTAAGGATTTTTATTTATTATCAAAGAGAGAAGGAGAGAGAGAAAGCAAAAGCAGGAAGAACGGAAGACAGAGGGAGAAG
>RCUC01079255.1:0-13574 GCA_003697995.1 Taxidea taxus jeffersonii
TCCTGCTGTTGCTTTAATCAACAGTCATCTCTCTCTAAGGGAAAAGCCCCTGAGGATTTCTCTACATATCTACCATTAGATAATGTGGCAGGCAGCCTTCTAAAATGGCTCACAATGATTCATGTCTTCTATTATTCATGTCCTTGTCTAATTCCCTCCCCTTAAGTGCAAGCTGGACCTACAGAGTGACTTGCTTTCAACAAATTGAATATGGCAAATGTGATTGGATATCACTTCTAAGATTAAGCTATAAAAGCCAGTGACTTCTGTTGCTAGCAATCTTTCTTTTGCTTGTACTCTCTCTGCTTGTTCACTCTGATGAAGCAAGCTATCATATGGAAAAGCCCAAGTGGCAAGGAACTGAGAGTAAACTCTGGACAGTAGCCAGTAAGAAACTTAGGTCCTCATTCCAACAGCCTCAGAGGAACTGAATTCTGCCAACAAACAGGTAAATCAGCTTAGAAATAGATCCTTCCCCAGTTGACACTGCAGGTGAGATCACAGCCCAAGATGTCACCTTGATTGCAGAGTTATGAGAGACACAAACGCAGAGAATCTAGCTACATTATCACTGATTTCTAGACCACAGAAACTGTGAAACAATGTGTGCAGTTTTAAAGCAGTATGTTTTAGAGTAAATTGTTATGCAACAATAGATTAATACAGATAGAAAACATAGGTAGAAATCAAAGAATAATTTGACTCCACCATTTCTCTGGGCAATCATACCCAACATCAATTTTTTGTATTCTAACCCCCTAAAATCCGTTTCACCCTATCCAACCATATACCTTTCCTTTCCAACACTCATCAACATTTGCTTGAAATATTTCAATACTTTCTAACAGTAATGTCCACCTCCAGGCTGGTGCATTCCATTTCAGACTTTATGACAGCATTTCCCAAACTAACATTGACAAATTTTCTGGAAGGAACAATTCCTTGAACAATTCTGGAAGGAACAATCTAGGAAAGGCTGGGTGTTTCACATTACTTTGGAGAATCATAACTGAAGTTGTGATATTAGTTAGATGACTTTATTCAATAGAGTTTCTCAAATTCATTTGATTTTAAGAACTCTCTCTTTCTCTCCCTCTCTCCTACTCTCTCATAGGTTTAAAAAAAAATCATTGATAACATTTCATGGAATTAATTTTGTCCTCCCAAAAGAAGGAAAAAAGGAAACCTATTTGTCAAATAGTCCTCCAAACTTCTGAAACAATTTTTTTTTTCTAAAATGCACATCAAATCATGGCACTGATTTGCTTAAAATACATTTTGACAGCTTCATGTCTCTTACAGAATAAACATTCAAATGAAATCTTGCAGAAAAAATCTTACAGAAAAAAACATTCAAATGAAATAATCTCTGACCTGATTTAACCTCTGGTCTTTCTTAGTAATATATCTGACTCACTGCTCTGCTCTGCTCCCCTTATCTTCCACTGCAGCCTTACTAAACCCCAGGTAGTTTGCTAACTGTTATTTTGGTCTGGAGATTGCTAGTCTCCATTCATGTTTCTTTATGACAAAAGAGTAAACAATCTTATTCATATGGCTACCCCTATTCCCCCAAGAGCCTGATAAACTAGAACTTATTTTTCTATTCACTTCAAGAGTCATTTAATATAAAGCAGTTACATAGCTTGAGATCTGTGGGGAATGGATTTGTTTCATCTCTGAGCATGTTCTTCAAAATTAACACTAACTTTTACCTCAAATATTTATAGAAGTTAAGGTATATTTCCTTTTAATGTCCTTGTACTTCTTGTGGTGGAATCATTTCAGCTTCTCGTTACCCTGATACAATCTGCCTTCTCTTCTCTCTCAATACTATCATTTTATTAAATCTAATTCTTTGTATATTTCTACTTATTATAGACAATAACTGCCTTAAAATCAGATAGTGAGACATTAATTTTTATACCCTAACAGTGTTGTGATTGATATTCAAGTAATGCAACACTCATTTATACACTCCCTTGTTTGTTCACTAAACTTTAATTTCTAAATTAAATAAAAATCTTCTTGGTCTTATTTTCCTCAGGTGTACTCTTCTCAATGGTTTCTTACTATTTTATGTCTATCTGGTGCATTCTACTTCCATATATTATGTGTAGATACATAGATTGTTAAATGATAGTAGTTTCTTAGTTCCCTACTATCTGTTTGGTCTTCCTTTTTGTCATTCCCAGAGTTTTCCAATAATACCTGAGTTTGGCATTGTACTCAAATTTTTAAGAAAATAAAAATGAAAATCTCTGCAGTCTGTTTATTTCAGTAAATTTACAGAAATGTTAAATATTCATTGCTTGAGTTTTACTAGGAAAACACAAGAATTAAATGTAAATCAAAGAAAGTATCAAAATTATGTTTTGTTAATTCCTAATGTTCATGTGTAGTTTTAACAAGTAAGTTCTTTATTCACTATATGGACACGGATAGGTAAAAATACTAATATTGACTAGATTATGAATGTTAAAAAATATCTGTAAAAATAGAATTTGGTAAAAATTATTTGTCTGAAAGAGGGATATATACCTAAATATAAATATATAAGTATCTGATAAATACCTATATACAAATATAGGATAATTATAGCTGTGATGTCATTAATATTCATGAGTTATGAAATTGATTACATTTTATTGTTGTGTATGTCACAGATATAAAATAAAATAATAAAATACTGCAATCGTGCTGTTTACAAAGTTGGCATTGTGTCATGTTAGGACACAATATTACAGCTTTATTAAATTCATTTTATTATTTAAACCTCTTTGTGCACCCCATGCTTAACCAAAATTTCATCTACTTTCATTTTTTTTAACTCTATAATTTTTGAATGATACAACTCAACATAATCAGGAACAAAACTAAGGCATGATTAGAATCAGGAATAAAAAGCCTTTCATTATTATGCTATATCCATTCACATTTTACTGTTTCAAAATATGCTGGGAAATGTTTATAGGACAGGATTAAGCTTTCTAAATGGTGAGTCCAATATCTTTCTTGCCATTTTCTGAATGTAAACTGAATTATTTTCAGTTTTATTAAGCTATTATTATCCAACAATAACTAATTTTCACACCCTACTTTATCAAAGCCTTGCACCTGGGAGATCTTCTCTGATATGAATTAATAAAATTGTGTTGGCATAACCATATCAAAGGAACATGATTTAGTAGAACTTGATGAATATCTGTCATTTATGCCTTACCATCACAGATTCCTTCTTTTAGTAATGATATCCCACATTTTTGCCAAACTTTTCTCCCTTCTACAGTCATACACCTATTCTCCTGCAGTTGCCCATCACAATATTCTATTAACATAAGTCTGGACTGATGACTCAGCCCAATTAAAAACCCCATCTTTTGAATGCCAAAAACTGACACAGGGATGGTTATGTAACACAAGCAAGCCAATCTGAGTCCTGCCTTGGAATTTTCCTTACTGAAGATGACAAGGAGGCTTCTTTATTTCCTCTGGAATGGAGTTTCAAGTAATGATGTCAACTACATAGAGAACACCGACATAATTAGGCCAGCTCATCAGCAGAATGGGAGAAGAGATGGGGAGGAGGGATTACATACCAACAATGTCATGTGGTTCACTGGACCCAGTCACACATGGCTGGGGCAAGATCTGATCAAATCCTTTCCAAATTTAAGTGAAAATACCCTCCAGATTTTAAAAAAAAAATGTATTTCTTTATTTTAGAGAGAGCAGGGAGAGGGGCAGAGAGAGTATCTCAAGCACATTCCCCACCCAGTGTGGAACCCTATGTGGGGCATGTTCCCAAGACCCTGGAGATCACAACCTGTGCTGAAATCAAAGGTCAGATACCTAACTGAGCCACCAGGTGCCCCTACTCTTGACGTTTTGAACAAAATGCAACTTATTTTGCCCCCAAAAATCTATACATTCATTCTTAAGAAGCAATTCTCTTTTACATTCGGATAAAAAGACAAAACTCTTGGTAAAAATTCTGAATTGCCTGAATAAAGTGATTTTTTAACAAGTTTCAAGGCTAAAGGAAAAGCTTAAAGGGAAAGAAAATAATAGGAGCATCACACTATCTACCTGTCATACTGGACATTATAAAATGGCAGAATAACACCAACATACAACTGAGGTAAAATGACTGTAATGTAAGCATTCTATTACCAACTAATACATTCATCTGTTCAGGATAAGAAAATCTAATATGGTCTAAAAATTACTGTATCAGCCAATTAATCTATTTGAGGAAAATGCTTAAAATATATAATAAGCTAAACCATAAAAGAAACTTCTATTTTAGATCAAAATGAAGAGGACAGAAAATAGTGTAAGTAATAAACCTTAAAACATATACAATTAAATATGCATGAGTAAACGTAGTTCCTGGTATTGTGTGGTGTGTTAAATATGAATGAAATAGCATAAAAGTGCAAAAAAATCTTATAATAATCTGAAATTAATGACACTAAAGTACCCCAAATTGGACGGAGACTGAGGGAAAGAATATGTCATTACTATGAAGGTTGTTATGTCAAGGTTGCTTTGGGCAGCTCCAGTGTTCATTGTAGCAGTATTTACAATAGCCAAGATGTGGAAACAACCTACATTTCCACTGACTGATGAATGGATAAAGAAATGTTGTATGCATATACAATAGGATATTATTTAGCCATAAAAAATAATAAAATCTTATCATTTTAGACAACATGGTTGGACCTCAAGGGCATTGTGCTAAGTGAAACAAGACAGGGAAAGACAAATACCACATGATGTGTCTTATACATAAAATCTTATAAAACAAAAATAAAAACAAAAGAAGCTCACAAACCATATTAGTGGTTGCCAAAGGCAAAGTAAGGAGAGGGAGCCATGGAAGAAGGTGGTCAAAGGTGAAATACATACATACATACATACATACATATAATGCAACTATTTTAAAGACTATTTATTTATTTGAGAGAGAGTGCATACAAGAGAGAAATTAAGAGAAGGAGTAGAGAAAATGGCAGGGGAAGAAGCAGACTCCTTGCAGTGCGGGAAGTCTGACTTGGGACTTGATCCTGGGACTCTGCAATAACAACCTGAGCTGAAGGCAGTTGCTTAACTGACTGAGCCACCCAGGCACCCAAATTGCATCTATTTTATTTTATTTTTTTAAAGATTTAATTTATTTATTTGACAGAGATCTCAAGTAGCCAGAGATGCAGGAAGAGAGAGAGGGGAAGGGAAGCAGGCTCCCTGCTGAGCAGAGAGCCCAATGAGGGGCTCGATCTCAGGACCCTGGGATCATGACCTGAGCCGAAGGCAGAGGCTTGAACCCACTGAGCCACCCAGGTGCCCAAAAATGCATCTATTTTAAAAGTAGAATTGATTAAATTCATAAATATATACACCTATGTAGCAACCACAATCAAGAAATAGAAAATGTCCACGACCATGAAAAGTTCTCTCATGCTGCTTTGCAATCTACCACTCTATACTCCAACACACACACATACACACACACACACACACACACACACACACGCATGCATGCACACACACACTCACTCACCTTCTAGCCTTAGAAAAGCCCGATATACTTTCTGCACTTAAGTATAGCTTTGTCTATACTTTGTGGAATTTCATAAAAATAAAACAATGTAACAGGTACTCTTTTCTATATGACTTTCTTTCACTCAAATTAATGTCTTTGAGGTTTATCCAGTTTTTACTTGTATTCCTAATTTATGCCCCTAATTACTGAGTAATTTAAATTGGATGGTTATTGCCATAATTTTATTTTCCTTTCACCTACTAATGGACATCTGCTGAATCTTTTTCCATCTTTTCACTTTTTACTGATCTGTCTCTTTATTTAGATAGTATGTTTATTGCATATATTTAATTGTATCTTGCTTATTTTCCCCCACAGTGTAACAATCTCTGCATTTTTATTCTTTTGTTCTCATCATTTTCATTTAATGCTTACTTTTTTGCTATATATTTCTTATTCCTCTGATATGACCTTTTTCTTTCCTCTTATAATACATTTTAAGATAAATTAATATTTTTTAAAGATTTTATTTATTTGACAGACGGAGATCACAAGTAGGCAGAGAAGCAGGCAGAGAGAGAGGAGGAAGCAGGCTCCCCGCTGAGCAGAGAGCCCGATGTGGGGCTTGATCCCAGAACCCTGGGATCATGACCTGAGCCAAAGGCAGAGGCTTTAACCCACTGAGCCACCCAGGTGCCCCAAGATGAATTAATATTTTAAAAATATTTTATTTATTTATTTGAGAGAGAGCATGTGAGTGGAGAGAAAAGCAGAGGGAAAGGGACAAGCAGACTCTGTGCTAAGTGTGTAGCCAATCATGGGCCCAATCCCATGACCCCACAATCAGGATCCAAGCAGAAACCAAGACCTGGGTGCTTTAACTGATTGTGCCACTCAAGGTGCTCCAAAATAAATTAAATTTTTTGATGTTCCACTTTATTTTCACAATTTGTTGTTATATCTTTCTTTTTGTTTTAAATCTCAGTTGTAGATCTAGGGTTTAATTAAACATCTTTAACTTACCAGATTCTATATTTAAATAATACTACATCCCTTCATATTTAATACAGAAATTTCACAGTAGACTTTTATTTCTACTCTCCTATCTTACGTCTTCATTTGACTTCTACATATAAAGCCATAAATCCATGATCATACAGTCAAGTAATTTTGAAAAGGGTGCCAAGAATACACATGGGGAAAGGATAGTCTGCTCAATAAATGATATTGGAAAAACTGGACATCCCCATGACAAAAAAGTAAAATTGGACTTTTGTACCATACAAAAATGTCAACTCAAAAAGAATTAAAGATGTACATAAGACAGTACTACAAATACCAGAAGAAAATATAGGGGAAAACTTGAAAAAAAAAACTGGTTTTGGCAATCATTTGTTGGATTTAACATCAAAATCACAGGCAACAAAATTTTTTTTAGTAACTTAAAGAAGTTTTATTCTTCTGTCTTACATAGCTTCTGGTAAAAGTTGCTCTGTTTTTCTTTATGTAATGTATCTTTTTTTTTAATCTGCCATTTTGAAGATATTTGTTATTAACAACAGTTTTCATCAATTTGATTTTGATATTTTGAGTGTTTTCTGTTGGCATGTATCCTACTTTGTATTTATTAAACTTTTTTTGATCAAGTAAATTTATATTTGATATCAAACTGGAAAACTTTCAGCCATTATTTATTTCTTCCAATATTTTTTTATATCCTCCCTCAATCTTCTCTCCTTCTGTGACTCCAGTTACCTGCAGGTTAGACTCCAAGTTTTTGTACCACAGATACACTGGGATATTCATTATGTTTCAATATGTTTTTCTCTGTGCTTCACTTGGAATGTTTTTCAAGATGCCATTAATCCCTTTCAGATTTTTCATTTCAGATTGGATTTTTTTCTCTCTGAAAGTTTCATTTAATTCTTTTTCATATCATTTATTTCTCTTCTCTTATGTGCATACCTTCCTTTAAATCTTTGATCATATTTATATTTATAATAGATTTTCTTAAAGATATTTTAAAGATTTCGCCATCTCTGTCATGTCTGGGTCTGTTTCAATCAATGGATTTTTCTTTCAGTTGGTTACAATTTGCTGCTCCTTCATTTGTCACCTAATTTCTTTGGAAAAAAAGGGTATTGTGAATGTTGCATTGTTGTGTTTGGATTTTTATGTTTGTCTGTTTTTTTTTCAAGTCTGTTTTTATAAGGCCTTTATGTTTCTTGTTGATCAACATGATCCTTTCAAGATTTATTATTAAGCCTTGTTATAGTGGAATTAAGTAGCATTTATTTTAGACATGAACTGCTATTTTTAAAGGTGATCTTTGAAGATCTCTACTAATAGCTTTACTTGATCAGCAAGGTCTTGCTATTCTGGCTAAATGTAAATCAAGCATTTTCCCAACTCTTTGTGAGCTCTGGGAATATCTAACTTCTTTTCTTCCTCCCACCTTTGCACCATTCTGTGTATACCACTTCAGGGGACTATTATACAGATTTCTGAAGCTCTTTCTCTATTTAGGTCCATCTTTTCCAGGAGTTAGGTCTGTAAATTCTAGCCACCTCTGCCTTTCTAACCTCCAATCTCCGTAAGTATGGCTAATATATTCTACTTGAGATTTCTTTCCCTTTATTGTAGTCTGAGAATTGCTTCTAGGCAGTAACCCAAAGTGACTGTAGATATCACGATCTTTGTTTTCCTACTTCCAGGTATCATAGTCATATTCTGCCTGTTGCCCAATGCCTGAAAATCTTGTCTAGTTTTTTTTAGTTATTAATGACATATGAGTTAGTTCAATAATATTGATTCTAGCATGGCTGGAACATGAATGAAGTCTTAGCATTTACTTTCAATGTGGTGTAATGGGAGTACCTTGGCCTTAATTTCATAAACTTCAAAAAGGATGTAAAGATGTCTTTCCCTTGATATTCTCATTGCCTGATATTATGCCTGACATATAGCTGGCCTTCAGTATATATCTCTTGAATGAATTTATAAAAAATTCCTATGGACTATTAAGAGAAAAAAGCCAAAGTTCCTCACCAGAAGGGCAGCTGCTGCTTCAAAGAATCATTTAATACAAAGACCCACAATTCCAGGTTGCACATTCTGCCTATTATTTATGGAATTGTTTATGGGAAGGCATTCAAATATGTAAATAGCTCCAAATCAGGCATAGATGATGTGCTTTTGTACTGGACTCCTAGGCAACTTAGAAAGGTTAATATTTTTCTTCTGCATTAACATACAAAGAATTTCCAAGAAGTATTAAAATCAAATGCTCTTGATAAGGAATATCAGCCAGCAGAGGTTTTAAGCTATCTAATCTAAATGTGTGTGACTCTAAGAATCTTGAAGTAACTCTAATTCCCTCAGTCATCATTAAAGATTTAAGTTTGCCTATTTTATCAAATGCTCTTAATTCAATATGCCAAACATAATCCTTATTGGTCCAGAGTTGTCCCACATGAAATTGCCACATTCTTATGCTTCAGTCTGCAGGTCACTGGAGTTGGTCTTCCTTGGTAGATTGGTCCTATCCTGCACACGAATACCATGTTCTTTAGAATGAATTTAGCATCTCTGTTGTTTCCTTTACTGTATACTGCCCGTGACTTTCTGCATATTCTCATAGAATCATAGAACTTTCAACTTGAGGGGATCTGGAGAATTTGCACAATACACATGTTCCCATTCAGGGCACTTTGCAAAACTACAGATTTCTAGGCCTTACTTTCAAAGACTGTAACTCAATTGATCAGAATAGTCCCAATAATCTGCATTTTCAAAAGAATGTCTCTGGTCAAAAGAACTGATGTACTTTAATTTTCATTTTACAAATAATGAAATAAATACCCAGAGTAACTAACCAATTCGCCAAGTTTTTGTAAAACTTAGTATCAATAAAGAAATGCGATCATGATTCTAGAACGCTTTTTTCTGTTCTAGAGATTTTCCCCACATGATTCTAGAACGCTTTTTTCTGTTCTAGAGATTTCCCAATGGGAGATTCCCCATTTCCCATTACATACAAATAGAGATTTTGGGAAGAAATAATCATTTCTTCCCAAAGGGAAACATGGTTTATATAATATTAAATTGAAGAAATTTTTGAGATTCTTTCTTATGTTTATATTTCTTATCAAGCTGCCCTTTCTCCCAGGAGATGTCATCCATAGTCTTGGTATTATTTCATATCTGCCTTCCAAATCCATATCTTCCTCCATTTTTATCTCCAGGGTTCTATAATTTTATATCCAACTGCTTAATTAACTCTTTTATTTTAAACTTCAAACAAAATATATGTAAAGCTCAACTTGTCATTAATATCCATAAAACCTCACCTGCAATTGTCCTCTGTTTTAGGAAATCAGATTATCAGTAGACCCATGTCAACAAACCAAAGGCCTGAGAGTGACTTTAGATAATCTTTCTCATTTACCTACATATCCAACAATTAGCAAATTTTTCTAAGAATTGTTAAATTAATTAAACAAGGAAGCCAAAAGACTCAGGTCATTCTAAAATCCTAGGAGACTATGTAAGTAAACCAAAACTTAAGTCTGTAAATGCTTCAAGATTAGGAAATCAAAATGTACAGTCAGCCAATCAAAATATGCCTGCTCAGGGGTGCCTGGGTGGCTCAGTCAGTTAAGCAGCTGCCTTGGCCTGATGTCCTGATCCTCTAGCCCTGCCTAGGAATCCCTGATCAGCCGAGAGTCTGTTTTTCCCTCTCCCCCTCTCCCTGGTCATTCATTCTCTCTCTCTCTCTCTCTCTCTCTCTCTCTCTTTCTCTCTCTCTCTCAACAAATAAAATCTTTACCAGAAAAGTCTACTCATTTTGGTCTAGAAAACCCTTTCTTCATACAACACTTTGGAGCTGCCAGTTCTTTAGTCATTAAATAAAGCCAACTAGATTTGAAATTTATGTATCTGTGAGATGTTTCTTTTAAACGTATTTAGCAAGTCTGTTCAGATCATCCAACACACCTTAGTCCGTGCTAAGAACATATTACTTGACAAACAGCACATGATTTTGAAATGCTGAAGGAAATGCCTTCAGCATTGCCTTCTTCCAACCCATCACACTATTGAAGATAAACTTTCTGAAAATGCAAATCTGATCATGTCCGATGTCTTCCTATTGTCCTTGAGATACATTCTAAAAATGTCAATTTAATTTATGTGGCCCCACTTAGTCTATGCCTTTCAAATTCAATGCAGTGCAATTCTCTTTTTCACTTTCTATGTTCCAGTCATACTGGAACCACTTTTTGATCATCACACAGGATTTAAATAGAATTATAACTGTATTTGAGAAATAAAATTAATTTATTAATCAAGGCCAATATAATTTTATTTGCCATTATTTCTTTTTTTATTTTATTTAATGTCACTTGTAAGTTGCCCTTGTTCCTGACTTTATTAAAACCTTTTGTTATATAAAAAGATATTCTAAATTTTTGTTCTATTTTTAGTACTATTGGCACACTCAAATGAATAGAAAAAATTTTAAAAAGGTTATTTTAAAATAGAATTATTGACTTGACAGAAGTTCATGAGGAAATGAAAAGAAGGTTTAGAATATCACTTTAAATTATTGTGGTAATCTGTTATACTATTTAGGAATACCATTAGCTTAGTTCTTTATAATAGTATGCAATAAAATAATTTATCATTCAAGAAACATTTGCCAATATCCTATTCAAATGATTTAAATTTAATATTTATTCAGGGTGTATTATCTACTAGGAAATGACAGGTTTATTTTCTTCTTGAACATTTAATATTGTCAGCTGGTTTGGCCCTCTTAAATGTTTACTGATTATAGACTAACATGTTTAGATGACTATGTTCAAATGTCCTTTAGGGATTGTGCTTTACTCCTGCTCACAATCTATCTCCCTTTTTTCTCTCTTGGTGAGAAACATGGCTCACACTTTCTGCCATGGGTCCTTTGAGAACCTGCTTCTGGTTTTGGTAGAATGAATAAAGCAGTTTGTGAAATACTTTCCTTCTAAGGAAAAGGTGGCTATAGATTGCAGCCATCTACCAAGTGAGAAATTTTTTTTAGCAACCCATTTTTTAATTGTTGATAGTGTTGCCACAGTGATAGTAGTGGCAAATTTTCTCTTAACAGTTGCAACTATTTTAATTGGACAAAGGGTATCTCTTTTCATAATACCCTGATTTTCTGATTCTTCATGAGGGCACCATTTAACTCCCTACTTGGCTGCAAACTGCAAGTCTTTGAATCACTTTTTATCCTGGTACTTACCCTTCTGGTTTGCAATGAGCCTGCTGCCCAGCTTGTTTTCCAGACAGGTGGTTAGACATCAGATCCCATTTGACAATCTAAATAACAATCAGGAAGAAGAGCATATGACAAAATTTCTATGCCGCACATTAACTTCTTGGGTCTTGAAGGTTGTGAACTTAGTGAAAGTGTTACAAAGAAATAAAAACAAGAAGTTAAAACAAAACCTGTTCAGCAGAAGATTTTTAAAAAGTGGGGGGGGGCGCTAAGGAGAGGTGAGGTATAGGAAATGACAAGTGGGATGTAATTTTGCTTTACCAAGTATACACCAGTTTGAAATGGCAAAAGTTTACAGCAAATTAGGAATGATCATGGATTTGTATTGTCTCTTTGAAAAACTAAAAATATAAAGTTCTAGCTGCATGACACCATCCTAAAGCCTAGAGAATGAACATTCTGAATTTCAGAGGACCACACCATACTCCATAAAAAAGGTTGCTATTGATGTGAATGACATTTGACATCACAGTCATGCATCTCGGTATGATGCCCAAACAAAAATGTTAACTCAACTGAGAAGAAAAGGGCAAACTAAACTGTTTTAATAAACAAAACTTCTCTCTTAAATATGCGATTTAGGTGCCACAACTCTGTATACATCCAGTCTCATTTTAAGTTGAACTCCTCTTAGGGTGATATCCAAAGTACTTTTAAAACAGGTAGATCGCCTGTTGGATCTGGGGGACACAAGAGAATCTGAAGGTCCATACGGATTTGTGGAATTAGTTTTATCTAAGATTTTTGTGACCTTTCCCCCAGATATTTGGTAACATTAACATTAAATAAAATGTCAAAAGAAACACCATAGGTGATAAAACGAGCTAGAATGAAATAATAGTAAATAAATGTCTTCTTATTTTTGAACACAAATTGTGTTTTGCCCAGTTGCATGCCATCCTAAAAAAAGTCCTATGCCAAATCCATCCTGCAGGTTCAACATAGCTGATCCATTCTCAAAATAACCTCAAATCCAATAAAGAGTCATAATTTCATTCCCTTCTTTCTTGTTCATAACCAGATCCCAGGTTCTTTGTTTTTCATTCTCCATAAAGTGACACTCTCCAAAGAGTCTATGTCCTTTTTTTCCCTTTTTTTCCCCCTAAGACAACATTTTTTTTATCCCCTAGGCAGTTAATCTGATTCAGATTAATATCTGTCTTTCAAGAGTAAATATTGTTAAAAGGAACCTCTCCCTACTCTCCTGAATTGATGTATTTCTGTTCTCTTCACTCTTCTAGGTAGGTGTGTTTAATGTGCTTTTCATTTTCTGATTTCTGGACCAAATATGTCAATAATACATGAAAACTCAGTTCATATGGACATCACAATAAAGAGGCACTGATTCCTTATTCCAATGGAGACAGGACTCGATATAGGAGCAGAACATGGCATTCTGGCATTTGGATCTGTTGCTTTTTTCTAGTATGGGGAAGTGTGTTGCACCTCTCCATCTAAATATATGGCACCAACTAAACTCTGATGAATAAACTATGGACTCTGCAAACCTGGGAAGAGAAGAGGGATAATTCTGAAAATAGGAGTCAGGAGTATGATTTATGGAAGACCAAGCTGTACCTCCTGGGGCTAATAACCCTAAAAATACCACTATGCAATATGTGAATTTGCTAAATGAGCACCAGATTTGCTCAGCCTCATTAAAGGAACAAACTGGTCTTCAATAAGGGAATCCCTCTAGTGCAGTTTTTA
>RCUC01079263.1:0-13381 GCA_003697995.1 Taxidea taxus jeffersonii
GTCTCCCTCTCTGATTTCATCTTGTTTTATTTTTCCCTCCTTCCCCCCTGTTCTCCTCTGTTTATCATATGAGTGAAATAATATAATAATCGTCTTTCTCTGATCAACTAATTTTACTTAGCATAATACCTTCTAGTTCCATCCACATCATTGCAAATGGCAAGATTTCATTGTCTTGATAGCTAATATTCCATGTATAGGTATATACCACATCTTCTTTATCCATTCATCTATTGATGGACATCAGGCTCTTTTCATAGTTTGGCTGTTGGGGACATTGCTGCTATAAACATTGAGGTACAGGTGCTCCTTTGGATCACTACATTTATATCTTCAGGGTAGATACCTAGTAGTGCAATTGCTGGGTCATAGGGTACCTCTATTTTTAACTTTCTGAGGAACCTCCATACTGTTTTCCACATTGGCTGCACCAGTTTGCATTCCCACCAGGAGTGTAAGAGGGCTCCCCTTTCTCTGCATCCTCCCCAACATCTGTCATTTCCTAAGTTGTTCATTTTAGCCATTCTAACGATGTGAAGTGGTATCTCATTGTGGTTTTGATTTGTATTTCCCTGATGCAGAGTGATGTTGAGCATTTTTATTTTCTTGTGTCTGTTGGCCATTTGTATGTCTTCCTTGGAGAAATGTCTGTTTCTGTCTTTGGGGGCAGACAGTATTTTAACCTTGCTCACAATGGTATTCCCACAGAGCCCTCCCAAAAGCCCTGAAGTGTTGATAAATATGCATACTTTAAAGAGTTAATTAATCAGTTATAGAATGTGAAACCTAAGTGAAATGGAGGCAGGAACATTCAGGATCAAGACAAGAAAGAAATCTCTAGGTGGTACCTGCAGCCCATGACCCGAGAAGCAAGGTGTTGATAGTAGCCAGTTGAAGCCACTAAGTCAAAAAAGAAGTTGGAAACAATTCAGACCAGAAAATACCAAAGATTTTTTTGTGAAAGTGGGACCTTAGGCCAAGGAATCAGGCGAGACAATGAAGATATGGGGAGAAGAACTGAAACCAAACTAGTATCTGGCTGATTCTACTGCACTGCCTCTGTATTACCTGGAATTGGTTTTATTGGCTCCTGAAAGGTGATTGTTTTCCAGAGCACCTTAAAGATCCCTCCTGATACCTGGTAGTAACTTTTAGGCCTTTGTTCAGGGACTGTGTGATGAAGATAAGTCAAAGCCTGCATGGGTATAACCCAAATGGGCCCAACAGTGGATTCAACTCTTGTGTGATCCATCTTTCTGAATGTAATAGCCCAGGAGTGATTGAAAACAATGTGCTGGTTCTGAATTATAATAAAATGGAAGTTTCCTTTCTCCTGTCAGAAGTCTGATGACCACCAAATTCTTATCAAACATTCCTTTGAATGTGAAATAATCTTTGAGAGTATCTCAATGTAACCTCAATCATTAATCACAGGATTAAACTTACTTTGCATTTTGGAGATACAGAAAAAGGAAATGTCACACATACAAAAATTGTATATATATAGTTGTATATGTATTATATGCACTACATACATAAATTGTGTATATATATAATTATATATATGTTATATATATTTTATATATGACTGTATTATATCCTTTTTGTATATCACACTGAGATATATTTCCATAAAATGAAAATTTTAAGAAAATAATCTGATTACGTTTTGCCTTCATGTACCTGGGAGATGCCTAGGAGGATTTTGTTTTACTAATTATGGTATTTCACATACTAAGTTCCTTCCAGACTTACGCTCAAAGTTTCCCTGATTCTGAGCTACATGCTTTCCCTGCTAATAGAAAGTTTATCAAACGACTGATTTCCTTAGTGTTGTGTCTGCAAAACCCTTCCTAGCTATTAATCTAAGCCTTTTTCCTTTTCATTTTAAAAACTCACGTTTCTCCAAGGAAAATTCAATCCACTTAATCCTCATTGATTGGCATTTAGTGCAGCAAGATGATGTTTTGTGAGAACTCTGGGTGTCTAACCAGCAGTTTGATCAATTTGTTATGCTTCTTGTCATGCTAATCATATTTTGCACCTGGAAACCATGTTTCCCCTCAAGTCTTCTAACTTCATTTAAAGCCCGTGTCATTTCTAATTTGACAATGGAGAAACTGAGGCATGAGCTATTGACTCTCTGAGCTTAGTCAGTTTTATTCACAGCTCTGTGCTCCTGGAATTCCGACACAACTCATTCTCATCCTTTCTTTTTAAAAGAAAAGTTGTCTTTTTTTTTTTTTTTAATCTTTATGACTCCAGTATGTTCTGTGCCCTTGAAATACTTATTTAAGTTTTCAAGATCCCTGAACCATGGTTCCCTCTCCTATAAAATGGGGGAAACAATATTTACCACAAGTAGTTTTTATAAAAATGTATTAAGTTGACTTACAACAAAGAACCGAGTGTAGTGCCAGGAATATAATAAATGTTCAGGAAATACGAAGGTGGGGATACAGAAGGGAAAGACATAAAAGTAGTGAAGGCTCTCTGAGAACTTCCTAAGATAGGCTTCTCTAAGTCTAGTGCAGGTGGATCAATGTTGCCTGCAGTGTTTTTAAAAGTATAGATTTTTTTGGCACATTTAAAATATCAACCGAATCAAGTCCCTAGAAGTACAACTTAGGAATCTGCATTTAAACCTTCCTTCCCACACGTGACACCTGTGTACACTTGGATGACTAGTGTTTATAAGTCTATAGGCAATGCTGTAACCTTTCCATGGAGGATTCTAAAAGTCCAAGGAAGTCCTAAGCAGAGGACATTCATTGAGTAGACAGGGAGTTTTAAAGGAGTTGGAACTGACTAGATGGGAAGGTGCTCAGCGAATGGAACAGAAGGTAAAACTTGCAAGTCTACCTAGCAGGACCCTGAGAGGCAGTCTCAGGGATGGGAAACATCTAATGGGGCAGGTATTTGTGAATGGATAATGCCAGGACTTGCTCCTATCCTTGCTTCCAGATACATGGGTTTTCTTCTCAACAATGGGGAAGGTGTGTTGGTTGTTCCCATAGAAGAGGGGATAATTTAAAGAAACCTCTTTAAAACCAGCCTTCTTTGGCCTCTGTGGTTTGATTCGGCATTCGTCTTCCTTTCTGTTGTTCTGGCCTAACATTATGTCTCATCCATTGTGTTTGTTGTTCTATCTTGTATCCCTGACTTTCTTTCAAATTCACTGCCTCTTTTTAACAAGGACCTAAGGAAGAAATTCATGCCTGCTTTTTATACCAAGAACAGTTGTATTTCTAGATAATTTGCTTTTGTCAAACGTAAATGCAATTGGTTGGTTAAACCGGTTGCCCTTTTCCAGCTGATTAGTAGGAAACTTGGAAAAACTAACAGAACATCATGCCTGTTTTACTGGGGTCTAATGTTTATCTCCATTTCTTGTTCACCCAATTGAACATGCCATATTATGTTTCCTATGTCTTTGAATAAAACTTTAAGGTTTTTGGTTTTGTTTGTTTGTTTGTTTGTTTTTGCAATAATAGTATATATCTAAAAACTCGAAGATTAGTTTAATCCCCACCTTGTACACTAGTTTGTACAATTGGGCCCTGTCTAGTTCCCTGTAGTGTTGGCAAAGTATATAATCCCCAAATTTCAACTTAATCTTTTTTTGCTTCTATTTTAAGTAAAATAAGTGAATTTAGGCAGCATAAACAATAATAATGGAATTTATCATAAGGATATTAGAATGGCTTATGTAAGCCATGGTCAGTTCTATAGATGGGCTCTCAGGAAGGACTAGGACAGTGGTTCTAAACATATCTGTGCATTGGAATCACTCTGATTTAACAATCCTAATGCCCATGTCCTATCTTCATAGATTATGATTTAATTGGTCTATAGTGTAGTCTAGACTTTGGAGATTTTAAGAGATTCCCAGCTGATTTAATGGGCATACAGAAGTAGAAACCACTGGATTAGAAACAGAAACTGGAAAGTCTTCAGAAGTCTTTTTTTTTTTTTCTTATTTTATCACTGATTTCTACTTGATTTTTTTTCTCTGTCTGGACAGAAGCCTTTTCAGCTCTGTGACCTACACTGAAGAAAATGTGGTCATGCTGCAGCTCGCCGATTTTCTTGTTATAGGATCAACCGCTGAGATCCTCAAGCTCAATTCCACATTTCAGTGAGAAAATATTGGATTGACTCATCATAGACCTAATTGTTATCCCACAGGCAAATAACTGTGATAAGGGTGGTAAGCAGAGTAATTGTTCAAACGTGGGTACTAGTTGCCTAGCTCCATGGCTTGGAGAAAGGGCCAGTTTCCACAGAAGGTGGAGTTACTCTGAGCTGGATGGACATCCGGGAAAGGTATATATTTTTATAGAGGGGCCCTGCTAAGGTCTAAGAAATCATCCTGTGGTTGACTACATTCTTAATTCCCTAAATGTAGACACCCCGGGGCTCCATATATCTGTTGGGATGTCTTTAGATTAGAATCACAGTCAATGAGAATTGAAATGATCATAACAAGCATTTACTCAGTGCTTATTAAGGACCAGACAATGCACATGACATTTTCAGTAGCTGTGATTTTAAGTTCTCATAGGACTTCTATGGAGTAGCACTATTATCTACATTTTATGGGTGAGGACACTGAGTCATAGAGAGGTTAATATCCAGCCAAAGACCTTCAAATTAAACATGGTGGTGCAAAGTTTTGAGGGGGACAGACAGCTATAGTTGTTAATTTCTTACAGTGATGTAGAAACAGTTGCTCCTTCCTCAGAGATAATCTCTGGGAAAACTCAACCTTATACCAGTGGATAGTAAGTTCTGATCATCACAGTTTGAAATACTCATGAGAGCCCAGACCACAGCTTCTACAGTAGTATGTTGGACCAGATCTTTGGACCAGACTCTAATAGCCAATTGGTTTGTTCAATTTGAAACAGCCAGGTTGAGAAGATCATAGGCCTAAACGATTAGGGCCTTGGTATGTTTGAAACCAATGTTTAGACCCCCACTACCTACATTACCTCTGATATCCCCATTTCCCAGAAATAAAGGTCTAGAGACTCAGTAAAGCTAAGTGTCTTATCCATAGTCATACAATGATTGGAAGACTCTTGAACTTTAACAAAAAGGCTCTATGAGATACAGTTAGTACTAGTTGATAAATTACCTTGAGTATAGATTCGGCACTGAGCTATAAAGATAGATTTCAATTGCCTGAAAATTAACACAAACAGAATTCATACACCCCTCCCCCCACCCCCCCAACTGGCCCCACACACTCTCCTTGTTGTTTGTAGTAACAAATCTCAGGATAACTCCATGTGGCTAATGCCTATCTTTGGAAGAGTTCACACTCCACTCTGCCCCCACTGGCTTGTTCAACTGTAGCACGGTGCCTAGCTGTCTCTTGGAGTGTTTGGTAATTAAATGCTAATTTGTTGGTGTGCTCTCTCATTTACTTTATAGTTGCTTTCTTATAAATATTTTTATTAGTTTCGTTAATAATTAAAATTTACCACGCAGTTTCCAAAAAGCGTGTCTTCATTGGAAATAAATAAGAAATAACACTGATTATTACCACTGTAGGAGAGAGACATTCTCATTTCATGTTTCTAAGATCTGCTGGAGGCTCCCCCATGCCTCTCTTCTATCAGCCTCATATCTCTGCTTATTGTTTTAAAGCCTTGTCTTAGCAGTACCTGGAGGGGACAGTTGGTTTAGTGTCTAATTCTTGGCTTTGGCTCAGGTCACGATCTAGGGGTCTTGAGAGAACTCCATGTCAGGCTCTGTGCTCAGAGTCTACTTAAGACTCTCTCTCCCTCTCCATCTCTCAAATTAATGAGTAAGTATATTTTTAAAAATTTTTAAAAAAAGTCTTGCTGTATATGAGGTAACGTGAGATACTTCCCTCAATTCTCTCGCCTGTGTGTGGCGTTAGAGATTGTATTCCTTCTGATAAGGAAGTGTTAGTATTTCTCACTACCTTTAAGGAAGGAGCTCTTTTTGCTATCTAACTGAAGTATTTTTTATAAATTTCTTTCCAGGGATGAATGCCATGTGAATAATAGCTATAGCTGGTCACTTAAATATGGAATTGGGTGACATTGGGAATATCTCATCTCCTGAAGACTACTAAAGATACTGAGGTATTGAAAACTGTGTGGTATCCTCTGCATTGGTTATATACTATAAGCTACAGCTGTACTTCTTCACTGACAGCTGAAACTCTGTTTGGGGGTGCCCACAATTAGCATATTCAGATAGCCTTCTCATCTCTTGAGACCATTTAATTTCTTTATGCATATTGAACCAAAAGGTTCTGCACAATTTTTCTGCTTATGTAAAACCTGCCTTTGAGGTCTACCTTGGGTCTTCATACCTTAATGATTATTGGTGCTTATAATACCAACTTATTTTATTTTTCTATATTCCCCTTGGCAGATATTGCTTATTTTCCACCAAACCCATTCTCTCCATCTTTACAATAATTTAATTCAAGTTGAACCCATGGCACCCAGCTAGAGGCTCCATTTTACAATGACTTACAGCTAGGTATAGCAATGGAAATCAGGTTATTGACAATGGTATGAAAATAGTTGGCTTTGACTTCACATCTTCACTTTCCTGTCATTGGGAACATAGATGAGCCTCTGACATAGCTCCCAATGTACAGATAAGACCAGCACTAATGAAGGAGCAGAAGATGCAAGGAACCCAGGTCTTCGTGTAACTTGCTGGAATAGAGTCACCACCAACCCGAAATGCTGGTCTGGTGTTACATGATAGCTTCCATGTGCTTAATGCCTTTTTATCTTGCAGTCCCTTTCTTGTAGCAGCCAGACATATATCTTCAAAAGTCTTAAGTATATCTTAAGTAGTACACTCCTTGAAACCTGATAAACACAGAATTTCTACCTATTCAACTAACCTGATTCTCACACTAAGAATGAGAGGAAGGGATTTGTTATTTATTATCTGTGTTATAGGGATTAGGAAAGTAAGGCTCAGAGATGTTAATTGATTTGCATGGTGCCGGGTGATGTGGTAAATCTGGAACTTGTAGGAGCTCTGATACAAAGGACAAAGGTCTTGTTCATATACTATCTAATCTCTGCTCTCCTATAACTTGCAGTTTAAGATACAGTGAGATTTGGAAGGCAAAATAAGACTTTTCTATCTCTGGAAAGAGATTGACATTTATATAATTAGCTATGGTACTGAATAGAAAATGAGACAATTGTAAGAAATGTAGATATAAAATCACATGAGGACCAAAGGTAGATGAGACCAGTAATTGGGGACATTTGGACACAGCTCTGCAGAGAAGATGGACTTTGAAGCAAGTCTCAAAGGATGGACACAGTTGAGTAACTGCAGTGTGGTATAGGAAATGCATTTCAGACAGAGAGGAAACTGTAAGCAAAGGCAAAAAAGGAAGTCCAATAAATGTAGGTGGTTTAATGTTGGGAGGCAGCCACATGTCATTGGATGTACTTGGGCTTGGTAGACAGATGTGGTTTTACATGCTCCCTCTGTGGGATTCTAGCTGTGTGACTTTGGGCAAGTTGTTTGACTTTCCTCAAAGGCTCTATTCCTTGTTCTGCAAAATGGAGGCAAAGAAATCTACCTAGGGGGGAAAAAATCTATATTAATACACCTTTTCCCTACTGGAAAAAATATATTAATCTGTCTTTTGGTGATTATTACTCTATTGACGTGGCTGAACCATTTCAGGAAATTTTTGCAGACTCTGTGATGGGTGCCTGCTACCCATTGCACTGCCTTAAGGTTGCCTATAAAAATAACATGCACAGGGGCACCTGGGTGGCTGAGTTGGTTAAGCACCTTCAACTCGGGTCGTGATCCAGAGTCCTGGGATTGAGCCCTGTGTCAGGCTCCCTGCTTGGCAGTGAGTCTGCTTCTCCCTCTGTCTGCTGCTTCCCCTGCTTGTACTCGCTCTCTCTCTCTCTCTCATTTTATCTCAAGTAAATAAATAAACCTTAAAAAAATAGCATGCATGGTGCACCTGGGTGGCTCAGTTTGTTAAGCAGTTGCCTTCGGTTCAGGTCATGATCTCAGGCTCCCTGCTCAGTGGGGAGTCTGGTTCTCCCTCTGCCCCCCAACCCCCACTCTTGCTCTCTCTCTCAAATAAATAAATAAAAATCTTAAAAAAAATATATAACATGCACAGAATCTACTTGATACAAGGTAAGGATCCTAGATTTTTTTTCTTTTTATTTATTTCTCTATCTATTTATTTATCTATTTATTTACTTAAAAGAGAGAGACTGCAGGAACATGGGGAGGGGCAGAGGGAGAGGGAGGAGAGAATAGGAAGCAGACTCTGCAATGGGGCAGGGCTCGGTCTTAACCCTGAGACTCTGACCTGAGCTGAAACCAAGAGCTAGATGTTTAACCAACTGAGTCCCCAAGAATTTTTTTCTTAAAGAACTAAATTTATACAAATAAATAAATACATCAGGTGACACCTCAAACTCAGCTTCCTATATCATCACTGTCATTTTTGCATTTTCATATGTGAATCCCCAAGTTCATTGTTTTAGGTCTTTGCAGTGTCTCTGCTTGCATACAATTACTAGTAATAGGAGTAGTAGAAGTAATCTGTTCTCTGAGTAAATCCATGAAAATGTTTTCCCCCACCCCCATACTTTGCATAACACTCCCCAGGGAAAAGTGCTTCTATCCTTCTCTCTGCAAGTTGGGTTTGAAGAGGATCCAGCAATCGTCTTCATATCCACAATGTTATAAACATTGTTTTTTTCTAGCTGGTATTTTATGTTGTGGTACTGCTGGATTTTGTTGTTGTTGTTGTTGTTGTTGTTTAGAAGAGCAGTTTCCCAGGTAAAAACCTTTGTTTCCCTTACCACAGGTGGCCAGGAGTGATGTCATAACGTGGTGAGTGTGCAGTGGGTCTGAGACCAGATGATCCAGGTGCTTAAGCATTCAGAGCAGTGGATGCAGGCTAGTGGGATCATTTGCAATTAACTGCAGCATCAGCAACAATTTTTTTTTTTTTTTTTTTTGGTCTATGTTGTTTTTAGTCCTACCACAGTAGTCTAGAAAATGTATCTTTCCCAGTCAGTGGACTGAAAGGAATTAGAAAAGCTTTATTTATTTTATTTTAATTTGTTTCCATCTCAGATTTCTTCTCTCTTTCTGGCTTTTAAATAAATCAATGAAAACAGGAATGTTTAAATGCAACTTACTTGCACCTCTTAAGCTCTTCATGGAAAAAAACGGGTAACCGTGGTCCTTAAAATATTTGGTTCATGGATTTCATTGAGAAAAACAAAGCAAGTTCCTGAAATACAGTGCAAACCATCTCAAGGTGTTCATTGATCTCCTTTCCTAAATGAACCTAGTCCTGTCTGTGGCCCTCTTCTGCCACTAGTTAACTGTGTGACCTTGGTTAATGTACTCATTTTCCATATTTAAACTAGTTTGTGTTTCCTGGTAAATGAAAATTGTAATGAGATAATTTTTTAAAGATTTTATTTACTTATTTGACAGACGGTGATCACAAGTAGGCAGAAAGGCAGGCAGAGAGAGAGAGGAGGAGGCAGGCTCCCTGCTGAGCAGAAAGCCCAGTGCAGGGCTCCATCCCAGGACCCTGGGATCATGAACTGAGCCGAAGGCAGAGGCCTTAACCCACTGAACCACCCAGGTGCCCCAGGATGATTTTTAAGGCTTGTCTTAGAGCAGTTTTTATTCTGTGATGCAAGACAAGACAAACTGTAAATAAAGGGAAAATGGGCAGGTGGAAAATAAATGCCCTATTAGGAAAGTTCAAAGACACGCCAGGTTAGACTAGCACCTGAGGGGCTAAGCCTTTTCCGCCTCAGTTATGGTAATCTCGGTAATGGTAATGTGTCAGGTTTGAGAGAGCAATGTTTGCATCTCCAGGCAGAGTTTAGCATTGTGGTCAATAATTCTACCCATGTGTCTCTAACATTCTGCTCTCTGCTTTACCTTTCACCAGAGTGGCCCTAGCAGGGAGTGCCTTCCTCCTGCATTTCTGTTCTGTCCTCAAGCCTGTGCTCAGGCCCTTCATGTTGCTGTAGTCTAGCGAGCACCAAGGGGGCTTGCATCTTGTCAGGCACTAAAGGGGAACCTTTTATTCATTTCTTAAATTCTCTGATAATGCCAATTTCTCATTCCCATTGTTTGTTTGGGGGTTATTTGTTTACTTCTGTTGTTGTGTTCTTCCATATTTTGCTTGGCAAACAAGACAAGGTTTGAGTTGGAGAGCTGTGTCAAACTTGCAACAATAGAAAAGTTCTTACATAGATACAGAGTTTGGTTGCTTAGTTATAGGGAGGGGGATGGTGGGAGAGTTAATGAGATCAAAGGCTAGATAGGAAGTTAGAAGTCAAACACAGTGTTTGGCATGGAAAGTGAGTACTGATAAGGGCACAGTTGGGATTTATTATTTTTAGTGATAATGATATTACCATTTAACTTAATATTTTTCATATATTATTAACTCTTCAGAACCAGTGTGCCTGTTTTATTTCGGTCCTGCTGGTTACTAGCTGTGTGACCGTTGACAGATTACTTAACCTTTCTGTGCTTCAGTTGTTGCTGTTCATTTAAAAATTTTTTTCATTAAAGGAAAGAAAAAAATAACTCATAGGTTTGTTGTAAACAAAAGAGGAAGTTGGGCTGAAGTCACCCCTTGTCTTGGGCTTCATGGTCTTCAGAATGTTGAAGGATGGGAATGCCTGGGTGGCTCAGTTGGTTAAACATCTGCCTTGGGCTCAGTTCACGATCTTAGGGTCCTGGGATCAAGTCCCACGTTGGGTTCCTTGCTCAGTGGGGAGTCTACTTCTCCCTCTGCCTGCTGCTCCCCCTCCTTGTGCTCTCTCTCTGACAGATAAGTAAATAAAATCTTAAAGAAAAATTTTTTAAAGGACGAGCCTATACAAATTGCTGGATCAATCATCATCATCGGCCCATTATTATTGTCATTGTTATTCTCTGTTAATCTTGTGAGATAAGAATAGTTAAGGTAAAGTAGTGAATAACGATAAAGTGAATCCTCTTAAAAACTTGAAGAGTTTATTGATTGGAACCAGACAGCACTAAACCAGATGTGGCTGGGAGCCCTTCTTGGACAGGAGCTTTGGGAGAGATATTTACAGAGAAAAGGTAAAAACAAAGTAAGGAAAATTATTGATTGGCTATAGCTTAAAGCCTTGTTGGCTATTCATGATTAGTTGTCTGTAGGTTTCAGTTTCACAACCATGAGGCATTTATAAGCTTAGGTTTTGGTTTGCTTATGTAGGCCAACATGCCATTAGGGCCACCTCAGTCTAAAGGCCTCCTTGCTAATTAACTTAACACTGTCCACATTTTACAAACAATAAAGCAGAACAGGTTAGTAACAACAAAAAGCTTAATGACTAATACACTGTTTCTTTTTTGTTTTTAAGCAAATAATGTGTTTCCCAAGCAGATCATGGAAGGGAACAGGAGGCCCTAGCTTAGCAGCCTAGAAAATAAGACCACAAGTCATCCTCACCCAGTGCAGACTCGGCCATGTTTCCTAGAGCAAACCTGGGAAGATTCGCTTCTCCCAGGCTTCATGCTGAAAACAGCTTCCCAGGGCAGAAGCCTGGGGCTCAACCTGGCCACTTTGCACCGAGGTTCTTTTCCTGCTGATCAATCCTGACCTTCTGTTTTGAAGTTTAAAAGCCTCCAAAGCCTCCTCGGACATCAAATAGCTCTCACCAAATGCCATTTGGGCAATTTAAATGCAAATGAATCGGCAATATTTGGGCTGCTTCCAGTTAGCTTGCTTGTGCTTTCCCAAACAAAAGAGGAAGCTGAGCTGGAGTAACCCTTTGTCCTGGGTGGCCTGGTGTGGAAGTAAAATTGTACCGGACATGTGTTAAAAATAGCCCTGTCGATTTTATTCAGTGTCCTGTAGCAGGTGAAAGAGACTTCATTACAGGACTGAGCTCAGTTCCGCTGAAGCAAAAGGCGGGGCCGTTTTGTTTTTAACATTTATTATGTATGCATGTATGTATGTATTTTTTGCACCGGGTGAGTTAGCGGAAAATTACTAGAACACACTGGGGGAAGGTTGGTCAAGGTGATTAGGCACTGTGTATGTGTGTGTGTGTGTTGTTTGTGCCTTATGCAAGTTTGGTTCCTACCCTCCCATGGAGACTGGGGGAGGGTGGGGTGGGGCTTCCACATTATCCTTGAAGATAATGTTTCAGAGCAAAGGCTCCCTGGTCTTTGAGGGAAGACATTCCTGAATTGTAAAATGGTAAGAGGCTGGGGGAAGATTTCCATCTCAGAGGGGCACAGAAAGAATTTGTCCCAATTTAGTGATGCTGAGGGAAATGCTAAGGTTGTCTTACTGGTCTTCAAAAACCTTAAAAATATTATTGAAGACAGTGGACACCCATGCTCTGAATCTAGCTTGCTTTGGTTTCAAAACAAATGGAGGAGGGTGCCTGGATGGCTCAGTGGGTTAAAGCCTCTGCCTTCGGCTCAGTCACGATCCCAGGACCCTGGGATCGAGCCCCGTATCGGGCTCTCTGCTCTGCGGACAGCCTGCTTCCTCCTCTCTCTCTCTCTTTGCCTGCCTCTCTGCCTACTTGTGATCTCTGTCTGTCAAATAAATAAATAAAATCTTAAAAAAAAAAAACAAAAAACAAATGGAGGTATTTTCATGCCAGAACAGGATATAATACAGGTGCACAGTGAGAAAGAAAAATATATCTGAAGTAAGGGGAAAGAAATCAGGTGTCTAGTTTTGTCTTTGCTGTTAATTATATGTGGTCTTAGCAAATCACATTCGCCTTCCTGGGCCTCAGTTTCCCCATCTGTAAAATGAAACAGCTGACCTCTGTGGTTCTTTAAGGGACATTTCAGGTCTTTTATTTTCGATGATGATATGATTCCGTGGAACTCTGATGAGGAGGAAAAAAAAACGCTTAATGAAGGTAGCTGCATTCCTTTTTGGGATGAAACTCTTCCTTTCTAAGAACTCTTAAATGGACCTTATGAAAGTTTTCGAGAGGGAAGGAGGACTGGTGTCACCTGGTTGGGACATGTTAAAACTAAGGGACCCAACCAGAAATAGCCCCACTCATATGTAGTTAGCTTAATTTCCAACAGGGACGCAAAACAATTCAGTGGGAAAAAAAAGTGTTTTCCATAAATGGTTCTGGAACAATTGGATAGACAAGTGGAAAATATAGCACACACATTATACCATATAGAAACTATGGTTCCAGACAGACCATGAACTTAAGGTATAAACAGTAACTAGAAACTTCCAGGGGAAAAAAAAGAGAGAGAGACTGTCTTTAAGAATATGGGTTAGGCAAATATTCCTCAGAATATAAAGGTATTTTTGGAAAATAAAAATTAA